>JXCR01002255.1:194656-206736 GCA_002079205.1 Phalaenopsis hybrid cultivar
TATATATATATATATATATATATATATATATATATATATATATATATATATATATATATATATATATATATATATATATATATATATATATATATATATATGTATATATATATAATTATATGTATATATATATAATTATATGTATTTATCTATCTATTTAAATTATCACAAGGTCATGTGATTGTGCATATTTTCTTACATATGAAAAATGCAGGCTTGAATCCAACACTTTACAAAAGCCAATTACGATACCAAGATGTTGAATTACAAGAATAT
This sequence comes from Phalaenopsis hybrid cultivar, assembly GCA_002079205.1. Lineage (NCBI taxonomy): Eukaryota > Viridiplantae > Streptophyta > Magnoliopsida > Asparagales > Orchidaceae > Phalaenopsis > Phalaenopsis hybrid cultivar. The sequence goes on from JXCR01002255.1 coordinate 194,933, forward strand.
TTAAATAAAATCGAACATAAACTCACCGTTCACAAGCATTTCAAAAACAAGCCAATTTATAACATAAATCGAATTGAACACAAGACAAACATGAACCCACTCAAACTTGGCTCATCTACAACCCACGTAAATGCCACCATTCTTTTGTGTGACATTTATATTCGTCACTCAATTCCCACGTATTTACATATCTAACATCTCAACTCATTGCATTTTCACCCAAATCTTTTAAATTACGTAAAAAATTATCACTATTTTAATTTTTAAATGTAAAATACATCTTTCCATACAAGAAAAAAATCTTATTTATATGCATATATACAAAATAAATCTCAAAATTATTAAAAATTTTTATATTGCATGTAGTACATTAGTAATCGATAAACATTTATATCACGTCAACAGTTTCTTCCTGATCTAATAGTCATACACCCAGTAAAAAACTAAATGAACCAACATTCCTGCAATGTGAACTATTTTATTTTTTATATCATATATACCTCCCACTCCTAAATATTTACATATCTAACATTTAAATTCTAAATTTTACAATTATACCACCCAAATGTTTCATCTAAAAAAACTATTGAATATAAATTTCATAATCACCAAAAGTTGAGTCACCCAAAATTTCTCCATTTACATAATCATCCTCATCCTTCTTTGATTTTTTTTCATAATTTAGAAAAAAAAAAAGAAATATAAATAAATAAATAATGGTACATCTCTTAGGAAATCTTCCTGTCTCTGAGATTTTCTAAGCAGGGCAACCAGCTAATTCTCAACTAAAAAAATCAGGCATCCAACACCAATAAAGAGATTAACAAACAATCCAGCAGAGAAGAAAAAAATTAAAATTTGCATTCTTAGCACAAAATTCTTATGTATTTACCCATCTCATACCACCTAAACTTTCATATTTATATGCATAGCCCTTTAATGCTTTAATCCTGTGCAGGAAAAGTGAATCTAACCTTCTAAAAGTGATAATGATGATATGTACTTAAGATTTGGGTGTTGTGTGTAAATATGAAAGTTTAGGTGTGAGATATGTAAATACATAAGAATTATGTGCTATCTTGCCCACCATCATGAGGCTTTCGTCTTGCAAATTCTACAAAAATCAACCTTCCACCAAAGATCTGTCCAAAATCAGAATAATAAAATATAAGAAGTTAGGAAAGTAAATCATAAAAAATAGATATTTTGATTCAAACTTGAACATGATGAAGTTTTAACCCCTAAATTTAATTTAGGAAGACACACAAGCATACCCCGCTCAAATTCTATGTATTTTTATATATCTAACACCTAAACATCAAATTTTACATCTATACCAATTTACCAATGCATGAAAAAATTTATTTAATCTTTTAAAGATTAAAATAGTAGTATTCTTGATGTGATATGAATGATTTGGGTGGTATAGATGTAAAAAGTAAAGTTTGTGTGTTAGATATGTGAATACATAGGAATTTGGTGGTATGTAAATGGCCCTTTAATTTAAGATATGAGCATTATATGATTAATCTTATTATGATGCAATGACAAGTCTTAAAAGTAAGAAATGATAAAAATATGAAACCCAGAGATTTTAGAAGGAAAACTATTTAACAGAAATAATTATGCATTGACGCAAAATATAAAATAGGAAGATCTAATCTGTGCATGAAGTAAGCAATGGATTATAAATGCAAAACAGCAGTTGTTGATTCGATGCAAAGATTATATCACATCATACTTTTGAAGTGTCCGAAATCTCTCATGAAGCCCCAAAGAGAGCAAGAGAATTAACTCGAAAGAAATAGGAAGATTTACATAAATACCACTTAAGTCCCATAAATTTACATATCTGACACCTAAACCTTCTACAAATAGTAAATGTATATAGTTTTAAGGTACTCAACCGTCTAAAAAAAGGAAGTTGATGCAAAAAAATGTGTAAAACTTTGCCTTTCACATGAATACAACATAAGTGGATGCCACTAAACAATAATCTATCGAATTGAATATTTCTCAAAACCACAAACTCGAGTATGGCTAGAACTGTTGTGAGTTCTGTGAAAGAAAGCGGCATTCTTGCAACTAGAGCAATGACATTACTTGCCAAGATGGATGCCAAAAAGGTTATATGTTACACTAAAGAATTCAAAAGACATTCGTATTAATAAAAACATGCTTTATCATCTTTAGATGATAAAGGCATTAAAGACATCGAAGATAATGAACCTACCATTCTGAATATGATGATGAGAATCATGCTGAAAGAGTTATTGTAGTACGATGCATGTTAGCTTCCTATGTTACCAAAGAACATTGGAGAACAAATATTTTTCAGAAGTGTTATTTGCCAAAATAAAAGAAATAAACTAATAATTGATCAATGAAACTTTATTAATGGTCAAAGACGCCCATAAGACAGATACTAAACCCTTCAAATGTAACCTGTGAGGATTAGTCTCATTACTGGGGCACTAAATGATGCAGGATGCAACTCAAGCGGTTGTTATACTGTTTAATAAGCAAATTTGCTCGTGGTAATTTAGACAAAATTTGAGAACATAGCACATATTTGAGAGAATCACAACAGACATATCAATCTGTGATGCTTCCCAAAAAGGACAATAAAAATACCAGCATAAAATTTACCAACCTACACCGGGAATGAGAAGATGATTTAAACAAAGCAGAGAATGAGCATGCCAAAAAAAATTTAAGCATAGTTGTGATTAAAGAATTTAAAGAATAAAAGTGGCAAATACACTCTAATGTAGGACAATTAGATCAAAGAATCATGCGCCATGTTATCATCCATCATAGACATTAGAAGTAAAAGATTTAGAGAACACAACAAAACAACAGTTTTCGAACTTTGATGGGTTGGAGATAGAATCTCACCATTTTGGGTGCCACTTCCCCTCCTCTCGGAGTCCAGTTAAAACATTATGATGAGACAAGAAAAAAAACTGTTTAAAACTCACAAATATAAAACTCATGCAGCAAACAAGCATAGTATCATATAAGAAGGCATTGACACAGACACATATGTGAAGTGGGATTGATACGAATATATATATATATATATATATGTCGCAAAAAACTAATACAAAAAACAAGAAGAAAATAAGATGGGATAAAAAGTTCTCACATAAACCAGATTATAAAATTTCTCCAAAATACATTCTAATATGATAGTATGAATCAAATATTTGTAAAGCATTCTCAAATCCAACATCACTCAAAATGGAGCACTAAAGCAGAAAAGATAAGTCTAAAATACCAAGATTCTGCAGATCTGTCAGAACTAGAAGCCAAGAATAATGAATTGAAATCGAAGAAAGCTGAAGAAGTTCCAAGTGCTAACAAAAAATGCTCAGAACATGAACAATTGAATGCCATACAAAATTGGAATAGTTCAAAAATAGATTAGATGCACTTATGCTGCTCCTAATAGTTATGCCTTTTGGAGAATGTTTTATGGTTACTTAGGATTTAATCAATCTACAGACTCTCCTAGTTATGTTGAGCTGGTGGACACTTGGGGGTGAGCTCACTCTCAAGAATGGGGAGAAAGGATTTTAGAAAAAATGACTCATTAGATGTCACAACTGTTTTCATGGATGCAACTAAGTCTGGCATATTGAGGTTGTTGATTCAGTAGTTATCAGAAAGATCTGCAACATATGCTTGTGTTCAATTATTTTCAAGATTTAGAAGAAACATGCACCTCTATCATATAACTTTCACATTGTTTCAGTGGGAACCTTTTAAACCTCCTAAAGATTGTAACACTCTCTTCATAATAAACACTCGATAGCTTTTGTGATTAACAGCTAGTTTCTAATATATTTGATCATCTAGATTTATTTGGACCCCAAATGACTCGGCAGGTATCACAAGTAGTTCTTGATGTTAATAAGTTTAAGAAGTTGAAGGTGCAATTGATATCACATTCATGAAGTAGATTCACTATATGTGTTTCGGGTTCAATTTTTTTAGGATTTCAAAAAGACCGATACTCGTACCATGTAACTTTCAGATTGTTCAATCAGGAAACCTTTTGGACCTCACACAAATATCATGACATGCGCTCGTTTAAAAAATTCCTTTAAACTTTTTTAAACATAACCTTGTTTCTAATATACTTCATTCCTTCTGTCTATTTGACCATAAACAATTAAATAGATATCACACCTAGTTCCTTGTATGCTAATAGGTATGAGAATTTCAAAGTGTTGCTAATATTACAGTCAAGCGGATCACAGAATATCCATTTGGTCCAATCATTTTCAGGTTTTGCAAGTGACGGACACTAGTAGCACGCAAGTTCCAAATAGGTACAACGAAAAACCTAACAAAGCTCACAAAAATCATAGCATTCTCTCCTTTGTAAACCTCCAAATACATTTTATAATTAATTTGACTTGATTCTTATACATTTGATTGCCTAAGTTTATTTAAAGGCAAATCTTGCAAGAATGTGTACCAACCCCAACCACCCGCGAATATAGAAGCCGGTGTATCAAGTTGTCTTGATTTTCAACAGACATGTTAATCTGTGATGTTTCTCAATAACTACAACCAATATCTCATACTACATTATATAATGGAATTTCAAATAATTTTTGACATTATAAATCCATCTTCAATTAANTATTGAAAAGATTCTTATACATTTGATTGCCTAAGTTTATTTAAAGGCAAATCTTGCAAGAATGTGTACCAACCCCAACCACCCGCGAATATAGAAGCTGATGCATCAAGTTGTCTTGATTTTCAACAGACATGTTAATCTGTGATGTTTCTCAATAACTACATCCAATATCTCATACTACATTATATAATGGAATTTCAAATAATTTTTGACATTATAAATCCATCTTCAATTAATTAATAATTATGAAGCATGATATATCATGCAAAAGATGAAATCTTTGACACAAATAACCTTAAAAAAAAAAAAATACCCTTCCATCCATAGCCTTCACTGCCTTTTGAGCTTCTGCTTCAGATGCATAATTCACAAAACCAAAACCTTTAGGCCTGTTGGTGCTTGGATCCCTGATAATCCTTGCTGCATTTTAAATCAAATTAAACTTATAGAGCTATTTCAAAAATTATACAACTCTAACTAAGGCATATGAGAACCATGAAAAGATAAAAATTCAAAAAGTAGTAATAGGGGCATTTACTCACTTACCTCAGAATTTTATCTAATTACATTTATAACACCTAAACTTTCATATTTACATGCATAACACTCAAATGATTAATATTATATCAAGCATACCACTACTATTAACTTTCTAAAAAGTGAGCACCTTTTGATGCATTGATTTGTGACACCAAAGTGCTATAAATGCAAATATCAAAATTTGGGGTGTTACATATGTAAATACATAAGAATTGTGTGGAATGTATGTAAATATCCAAAAATAGAAATAAAAAACAGCTGTCTCACAGGAAAACTCATAATCAAAACACAAGCAGCTTAATGAAGACTACCATTCTTTACAGTTCCAAAAGCCGAAAATGCATCACTGAGTTCCTCATCGGTAGTGTAGTAAGATAACCCTACAAATGAAAAATAAGTAGATCACTTCCTCTTCCTGCAAGTACAGATTCATGGAGGGCGACAACTTTAAGAAAATTAAAGGTGCAGGAAATTATCTATAAAGAAAACAGAGATCGAATTAGCATTCAAAATAATAAAGAGAAAAAATCGATAATTTCAGGATATTTTTGAACAAAATAAGAGCTAGAATCATAGAGCTGTGTCAAATATCAATAAATGCCAACCCTAGATGAGATCGTACTGCTAATAAAAATCTCGGAGCTGAAAGACCGCCTCAGAAAAATCAATCTTGCTGGGGACAGGTTCGCGGCCCTCGCGAACATCTCAAAACCCTAGAATAAGAAGCTCTCAGAGATCAACTAACCGAAATGGGCGAAGAGCCACAGTTCGACTCTCGCCGGTTCAAGCAGTCTGGGCTGTAGATGAACCACTGCACTGGATCAACAACTTTAACTACAGTTAATAAAAACCTTGTTCGTTTAATTTATAAATAATAAAATAATAAATAATTTGGTTTATTGTCCAATAATAAATAATTTCTTAAATACTCTAGATTCTATCTCAGATATGGTATATTACATATATGGTATTNAAGATCAACTAACCGAAATGGGCGAAGAGCCGCAGTTCGACTCGCCGGTTCAAGCTGCAGTCTGGGCTGTAGATGAACCACTGCACCGATCAACAACTTTAACTACAGTTAATAAAACTCAAACCTTGTTCGTTTAATTTATAAATAATAAAATAATAAATAATTTGGTTTAATGTCCAATAATAAATAATTTCTTAAATACTCTAGATTCTATCTCAGATACGGTATATTACATATATGGTATTTTATTAATTAAAATTTGATTAGCTACAACTTATTCATTTATAAATTTAATAATATTATTATTACATTTATAATATTTTAAGATTAATTATTAATTATATATTTATTAATTAACTCGCAACAACAACAACAATAACAACAAACCCTTAATCTCACTAAGTGGGGTGAGCTACAGAATCCTTTTTCTCCATTGAGTCCTATTTAGTGTCATATTTTCATTTAGTTCTTGTAAATTAAGATAATTTTTAATACAATAAGCCCAAGTCTTCCTAGATCTACCTTTGTCTTTCTTAACACAAGTCGAATCTAAAACATGTACTCTCCTAATCGGATCATCAGATGGTCGACGTTTAATGTGACCAAATCATCTAAGACGACTTTCTCTAATTTTGTCTGTCACAGGACCTACACCAACTCTACACGGATATATTCATTTCGCATTTTGTCTCTAAGTGTAAAGCCACTCATCCACCTAATCATTCTCATCTTGTCGCATTTTGTCTCTAAGTGTAAATCCACTCATCCACCTAATCATTCTCATCTCGGCAACACTAGCATTTTGTCTCTAAGTGTAAAGCCACTCATCCACCTAATCATTCTCATCTCGGCAACACTTAGATATATTCATTTCTCATTTTGTCTCTAAGTGTAAAGCCACTCATCCACCTAATCATTCTCATCTCGGCAACACTTAATCTTTATTATTATGCTTCTCTTTTAAAGGCCAACATTCAGCGCCATAGAGCATTGCAGGTCTTACCACCATATTATGTTGTCTCTTTTAAAGGCCAACATTCAGCGCCATAGAGCATTGCAGGTCTCACCACCGTTTATGTTTCTCTTTTAAAGGCCAACATTCAGCGCCATAGAGCATTGCAGGTCTCACCACTGTCTTATAAACGTTTTTAAAGGCCAACATTCAGCGCCATAGAGCATTACAGGGTCTCACCACCGTCTTATAAAATTTTCCACTCATCCACCTAATTATTCTCATCTCGGCAACACTTAACTTATTATTATGCTTCTCTTTGAAGGCCAACATTCAGCGCCATAGAGCATTGCAGGTCTCACCGCCGTCTTATAAAATTTTCCTTCAGCATTCAGCGCCATAGAGCATTGCAGGTCTCACCACCATCTTATAAAATTTTCCTTTCAGAAACATTCAGCGCCATATAGCATTGTAGGTCTCACCACCATCTTATAAAATTTTCTTTTCAGCCTAAGCGGTACTTTTCTATCACACAAAAGGCCCAAAGCATTCTTCCACTCCAACCAACCACCTTGAATTCTACTATTAACATCCCCATTTATATCACCGTCGCTTTGAACAACGGACCCAATATATCTAAATCGTTCACACCTTTTAATAATTTGATCACNTATATCACCGTCGCTTTGAACAACGGACCCAATATATCTAAATCGTTCACACCTTTTAATAATTTGATCACTCAAAGTCACACTTTTGTCACTAGAGCTATTAATACTAAAATTACATTCCATGTATTCAATTTTAGTTCTACTTAAATGAAGGCCTTTAGACTCCAATGTAGACCTCCATAATTCAAGTTTTTCCTAGGTTTTTTCTCTCGTTTTACCCACAAGAAGGATATCATCAACAAAAAGTAGACACCAAGGTACATCCTCCTGTAGATGTCCAGTAAGACCATCCATAACTAAAGCAAAAAGATATGGGCTTAAAGTCGATCCCTGATGTAATCAAACATAAATAGGAAAATATTTGGTCAATCCTCCTTCAGTTTGAACACAAGTAACATCTCTAGTATACATATCTTTAANGTCAACAAAAAGTAGACACCAAGGTACATCCTCCTGTAAATGTCCAGTAAGACAATCCATAACTAAAGCAAAAAGATATGGGCTTAAAGCCGATCCCTGATGTAATCAAACATAAATAGGAAAATATTTGGTCGATCCTCCTTCAGTTTGAACACAAGTAACATCTCTAGTATACATATCTTTAATGACTTGAATATAAGTCATATCAACACCTTTCTTCTCAAGAACTCTCCAAAGGATATCTCTTGGAACCTTATCACAAGTTTTTTCTAAATCAATAAAAATCAAATGTAGATTCTCCTTATTATCTCTGAACTTCTCCCGTAAGTTTTTTTTAAATCAATAAAAATCAAATGTAGATTCTCCTTATTATCTCTGAACTTCTCCATCAAGCCTCTCAATAAATGTATAGCTTCCATAGTAGACCTGCCCGACATAAATCTAAATTGATTATGAGAAATAAATAACATGTACAGCATACATAGTAGACCCCCGGCATTTGATTATGAGAAATCTTCATGATGCGTCTTAACCTATGTTCAATTACCCTCTCCCATAACTTTAAAGTATGACACTTCAACTTAATTCCTCTATAATTTGTACACTCTTGTGCATCCCCTTTATTCTTAAAATGAGAACCAAAGTACTCTTCCTCCACTCCTCAGGCATCTTTTTAGTTTTTAAAATAATATTAAAAAGTTTAGTAAGCGAAGAAACTCCCAAATCTTCCAAATATTTCTTCACTTCAATTGTGATATCATCAGGTCCTACAAACTTTCCACTATTGGTTTTTCTTAAAGCCTCTTCAACTTCTTTTTCACTAATGTGACGGTAAAAATGAAACATTTTATTATTATTTGCAATATTAAGATCATTAAAGTTGGTTGTATTTTCAGAAATTTTATTAAAAAGTTTATCAAAGTAACTCACCACCTATGTTAAATATCTTTTTCTAAGAAAAGTACTTTTTGATTTTCATCTTTAATACACTTTACTTGAGTTAAATTTTTTACTTTTCTTTTTTCATTGTTTGGCTAGTTTATACATATATTTTTCACCCTCCTTAATATTTAATCTATTATAAAGATCATTAAAAGCATGATTTTTAGTATCATAATTTGTTCTTTTCGACTTCTTGCGGGCCGTTTGATATTTTTCTCAGTTTTCTAAGTTTTTACATTTAAACCAATTTTTATAACATAATTTCTTATATTTTATCTTTTATTGCATATTATTATTTCACCACCAACTATTTTTATTTATAAAAAATTTTTCTTTATATTCTCCAAGCACGTCTTTTGCTACTTGTTTAATAGTTTTTGTTATTTTATCCTACATAACATTTGTTTCTTCATGAATACCCCAAAATTTGAAATCTTGAATTTTACTCATAAAAATAATTTTATTTGTGTCTTTTAAGTTTTTCCATCTAAATCTACGATAATGCGTCCTAGTATTCTTTATTTTACAACAATTAATCTTGAAATCTAGAACTAATAAACAATGTTGGGTACTTAAATTTTCACTTGGAATTACCTTACAATCTTTACAATCATGACGATTTCTTCTTCTCATAAGAAATAGATCCACTCTTAGAAGTAATAAGATGCTCGTCTATTTTTTTTTTAATAAAGTATTAGTAATAACAAAACCATACACAAAAGCAAAATCTAAAATAGCTCTACATTCTTCATTAGTTATTCCAAAATTGTAGTCACCATGAGATTTTTGAAGTCTTCTACCACTCTACCAACATGTCCATTTAAATCTCCTCCAATAAAAATTCTTTCTTCAAGAGGTATCATTTGTATTTAGTGTTCTAAGTGATTCCAAAATTTATATTTAGACCCTATATCTAAACCTACTTGAGGAGCATAAATACTTATAACATTAAAAATCTTAGTATCAATGATAATCTCAATGGCTATAATTCTATCTCCAACTATATTAATTTTTACAACATTATCTTTCAAACTCTTATCCATAATTACACCTANATCTACGATAATGCGTCCTAGTATTCTTTATTTTACAACAATTAATCTTGAAATCTAGAACTAATAAACAATGTTGGGTACTTAAATTTTCACTTGGAATTACCTTACAATCTTTACAATCATGACGATTTCTTCTTCTCATAAGAAATAGATCCNATACTTTAATTATATGTGTTTATAATTAAATCAAGCATCACCATAAAATGAAATCCAAAGAATCTAATATTACACAATTATACGATCTTAAATGTCAAAATAAGAATAGACTATGATTATGGGTTTGTTTGGGACAACCGTAGCTATTTGAAAAAAACTATTGAGTAGTAGTTGTGTGAGGAAGTTGTGTGTTTGTTTGTATTGTTCAATTGTGCTACAACCATTTTTTTGTTGTTTATGAAAATAATATGTTTTTGCCTTTGTGTTGTTTGTAACATAACCATTGAAGGCTTGATAAACATAAATTACATTCAAAATCTTAAGAAAACATATGAGTTCAAATATTACATATAAAAGTGACTTTTCACTTTATAGTTCAACAATTTATATCAAAAATAAAAATATTAAAAGAACAAATAATATTATTAAAATATTAATTTTGAAATTCAGACAATTATTCTTATGAGAGAACTTCTTCTCCAAAGATACCATCCACACTTGATTACCATCCAAAGTAGAATCAACAAACAGATCCGCCCGCCTAAAAAAATCACAATTCTGTGCTGATCTTTTTCTTAGACACATGTAAGAAATTCTCACGTAGTTATTCTCTCTTCATAATGTAAGCGGAGAACATTTCAATTCACATTTACGATACAAGTCTCTACAAGCATCATAAGTCCTCGAGCTCATATTTAGTGAAAGTTGAAAACCACAAACATAAAATTAGCTTGTCTTAATAGTACAATAATATTTTTATATGAAATATTAGTTGAAAAGAATAATAGAAATACATAAATAAATATTTATAAAACTGCGAGATCTCATAACAAAGAGAAACTAACAAAAAATCTGTCATTATAAGAATTCAGAAGATCTTAAAGAAAGAATATCATTGTTTCTTTTAAACCATGCAATACTAGTAGAAAGACCCTCTACAATAACCCCAACATTCATATCATTGAAAAAGAAGAACATTTTTATTACACAAATATCAATTTTATATATATTAAAATTCATCCATCCAGATGAATCTCTAAGGTCATATACATCATCATAGCTCTCCAAATAAAAAACATACAAAAAAAAACTTAATAGTATCCACAGTTGCCTAGGCAGTCCTCCAAGTGACATAAAATACATGTTGAGAGAATCAAGAAATAAAAAAAAATACCTTAACAAATAGAGATTCAACATAGATATTATTGCATAAAAAGTCAGCATTAAGAAATTAATCATATCTTTTTTCTACAATATCATATATGCATCACTTATCTGCTTTGGCAATATAATCATATCATCAGCATCCTTTTCATTATCATTGAATAGGAAAATAAATACAAAGTTATATTGTGAGTACTATTCATATTATATTATTCTTCATTTAAAAACCAAATTACATGGACTTCTCAAGTTTAGAAAATAGAAAATTAATTGTGAT
>JXCR01002255.1:234698-263269 GCA_002079205.1 Phalaenopsis hybrid cultivar
CCAAGACTACCAAGAACCTGCAATGCTTTAAAGATCTGAACAACCTTTCAGTTCTTGAAGTTGAAGGACTGGATTGTCCAAGAACACCTTCAGCTTTAAGGAATTGTCAAAGACACATACTGCTAAGGAGAGGAAATACCGAAGATCACTTCCTGTAGGTCGAGTATCTCTCTAGCTTGCATTCTGGTTTGTTCTTGGAGATAGTTGAACACCATGGATTACCTAAGAACCTGCTTGTAGTCAGCAGGTTGACGAAAGAGCACTTGTTGCCTCCTGTAGCCGAAGAACACCTGTTGTCCCAAGAGAAGAATGTTTATATTTGTCGTAATCTTTCTGAGTCATCCGAAAGCCTGAAGTGTTGCACTCCTCGCTACCCCCTTGCTGCCAAAATACCAGGACAACTTTCCGTTCTTTTACAGCCTGAGATACTTATATTTGAACAGCCCAAAGATGCCAATTGTTGCTAGATAGCCAAAGGAATGGGAAAACCTGGGTTGCCGTGTATTAGCTTTTGTAGCCAAGAAATGGAAAAATGCAGCAAGCAAGACGAGAAAAAACAGGAAAGAAAAATTGCAGGAATAAAGATTCAACGCAAGAACACATGAGAACAATCATTTACGTGGTTCGGTCCATAGACGTACATCCACGGAGGGAATCAACTATCAATCCACTAAAGCAAAGAAGAATTACAAGGCTTCCTTTTACATTGAGGAATGACCAATCCTTTTGATCTCTCACCCTCGAAACTACCTCGATACAAGATTAAACACTCCTCCCTCAATTCTTGAAGCCTCTCCATTTCTTCTTTTTCTTGGACAAATTTTCTTCCTCCTCTTGGTCTTTCCCCTTGGTCTGCTTTCTATCTTTCTCCATGTAGTGGCCACTCCCCTCTACAAGCCTATCTTCTTCCCTTGTAGTAGACTCTTCTCCTAATTTCCTACAAGCCTCCCTCATCTATTTACAGATGAGCCCCCCCCTAAGTAGACCATAGAAGCTCACAAGAAAATCACAAGTATGTCATTGTCTTTAATTAATAAATTGAGAGTCATATATAATAATTCTTTTCCTTGACTCAATTACGACACTTCATAATAAAGATTCCCTCCACCTTGCTCCAAGGGGCCCTTAGCCCTTGGTTGAGTCTGCTAAGTTCAGACAGTTCCTGAACATAACAATCACAGTTCTTCCGATTAGAGAATATTGTCCCTCTTTCCTTACTCTTTTCACGACAATACAAGAACCTTTAGTTACTCTAATATGACCATTTTCTACCTTAAAAGAGTATTCGCTTGTCTCCAACATACCTAAAGAAATCAAATTTCTTTTGAGCTCCGGAACGTACCTGACATGTTGCAATATTCTTTCGGCTCCATCGAACATCTTTTTTCTGATTGTTTCACTGCCGACCACCCTGCAAACCTTGTTATCTCCAAGTAGTACGGACCTACCATTTGGCAGTTGCAGTGTCTCAAACCAGTTCTTATGAGGACACATGTGGAAAGAGCACCCAGACTCAAGGATCCACTCTTTGCTGGATTTTGATTCGGTGATCACCAGGGCTCCAGCTGAATCATAGCCGTCCGAGGCTATACTCGCTTCTTCAGGATCTTTAGGATTTTCTTGATATTTATTCTTCCTGTCAGGACAATTCCTCTTGAAGTGACCATTCTTGTGACAATGATAACACTTGAAAGATCCTTTTGATGACTGATTTCTGCCCTCCTTTCTTGATCTCGATCTGCTCTAACAGTTTCTTGAATCTTTCTTGTCCGATCTTTCTCTAACAGGAAGATTGTCTCCGTTGATTTCTTTGTACATCTCATGCTTTCTTTGGAGTTCATTGGCTCTAATCAGTGTTTGAACCTCTTCCAGAGAAATTGTTACACCCTTCCATAGAGCATCGCATCTTTGAAATACTCGTAGCTCTTAGGAATGGATTTCAGCAACAGTAGTTCTTGTCCTCGTCATCCATCTTGACGTCGATGTTTCCAAGATCGTCCATGACCTTGTTGAACTCGTCGATCTGCTATGAGACGGGCTTTTCTTCATGCATCTTGAACGAGTACAAGCGTTGCTTTAGGAAGAGTCTATTCGCCAAAGATTTCGTCATATAGAGTAATTCGAGTTTGGCCCAAATCGCTTGAGTCGTTGTCTCCCTCGAAACTTCTCTCAGAATTTTATCGCCAAGGCTCAAGATTATCAAATTGTGAGCTCTGTCCAAAATCTCGTTCTTTTCTTTCTCGGTCATGTCGGCCGGCAATGCCGCCGGGCCTTGCAAGGCTTCTACAACGCCTTGCTGCACAAACAAAGCTTTCATCTTCACTCTCCATAGGCCGAAGTCGTTTTTCCCGGTGAATTTCTCGATGTTGAATTTGGTGGTTGCCAGTATCGTGGCTGGAATTCCCACAGACAGCGCCAATTGTTGAAAATTTACACCACCAAACTCTAAGAGATAATTCTAAAGAACTCCTGCAGCTGAACTTTGCTTGATCACCAAGACAACCAAGAACCTGCAATGCTTTAAAGATCTGAACAACCTTTTAGTTCTTGAAGTCGAAGGACTGGATTGTCCAAGAACACCTTCAGCTTTAAGGAATTGTCGAAGACACCTACTGCTAAGTAGAGGGAATACCGAAGATCACTTCCTGTAGGTCGAGTATCTCTCTAGCTTGCCTTCAAGACTGTTCTTGGAGATAGTTGAACACCATAGATTACTTAAGAACATGCTTGTAGATAGCAAGTCGACGAAAGAGCACCTGCTGCCTCCTGTAGCCGAAGAACACCTGTTGTCCCAAGAGAGGAAAGTTGATATTTGCCGCAATCTTTCTGAGTCATCCGAAAGCCTGAAGTGTTGCAATCCTCGCTACCCCCTTGCTGCCAAAATACCAGGATAGCTTCCCGTTCTTTTACATCCTGAGATACTTCTATTTGGACAGCCGAAAGACACCAGTTGTTGCTAGACAGCCAAAGGAATGAAAAAGCCTGGGCTGCCGTGTAACACCTTCTGTAGCCAAGAAGTGGAAAAATGCAGCAAGCAAGACGAGAAAAAACAGGAAAGAAAAATTGCAAGAATAAAGATTCAACGCAAGAGCACAAGAGAACAATCAATTACGTGGTTCGGTCCATAAACCTACATCCATGGAGGGAATCAACTATCAATCCACTAAAGCAAATAAGAATTGCAAGGTTTCCTTTTACATTGAGGAANAGCTCATGTGATCGAAAAAATTTGAGAAAGTCATCTTAGATGGTTTGGTCACATTAAACGTCGACCATCGAATTATCCGATTAGCAGAGTAGATGTTTTAGATTCGACTTGTGTTAAGAGAGGCAGAGGTAGAACTAGGAAGACTTGGGCTTATTGTATTAAAAATGATCTTAATTTACTAGAACTAAATGAAAATTATGACCTAAATAGGACACAATGGAGAAAAAGGATTCATGTAGCCGACCCCACACAGTGGGATTAAGGCTTTGTTGTTGTTGACTCAATGGAGAAAAATGATTCATGTAGCCAACCCCATTAGTGGGATTAAGGCTTTGTTGTTGTTGTTTTTGTTCAAAGACGCAATAGAGAAAAAGGATTCATGTGGCCGGCCCCACGTAGAGGGATTAAGGCTTTGTTGTTCAATGGAGAAAAAGGATTCATGTAGCCGACCCTACGTAGTGGGAGTAAGGCTTTGTTGTTGTTGCATGGAGAAAAAGGATTCATGTGGCCGACCCCACGTAGTGGGATTAAGGCTTTGTTGTTGTTAGAGAAAAAGGATTCATGTGGCCGACCCCACGTAGTGGGCTTAAGGCTTTGTTGTTGTTGTTGTGAAAAAGGATTCATGTAGCCGACCCCACGTAGTGGGATTAAGGCTTTGTTGTTGTTGTTGTTTCTTATTCATATGGCCGACCTTACATAGTGGGATTAACGCTTTGTTGTTGTATTCAAAATTAACTTTTATGCTTTTCTGGGGATAAATGATAACTAATTATTTCTTAGTCCATATTTTTCGAGAGAAAAATTATACAATGTTGAAAATTCGCATCACCGAACTCCAAGAGATAATTCCAAAGAACTCTTGCAGATGAACTTCTCTTGATCACCAAGACTACCAAGAACCTGCAATGCTTTAAAGATCTGAACAACCTTCAGTTCTTGAAGTTGAAGGACTGTATTGTCTAAGAACACCTTCAGCTTTAAGGAATTGTCAAAGACACATATTGCTAAGGAGAGCGAATATCGAAGATCACTTCCTGTAGGTCGAGTATCTCTCTAGCTTGCATTCTGGACTGTTCTTGGAGATAGTTGAACACCATGGATTACCTAAGAACCTGCTTGTAGTCAGCAGGTCGACGAAAGAGCACTTGTTGCCTCCTGTAGCCGAAGAACACCAGTTCTCCCAAGAGAAGAATGTTGATATTTGCCGTAATCTTTCTGAGTCATCCAAAAGCCTGAAGTATTGCACTCCTCGCTACCCCCTTGCTGCCAAAATACCAGGACAACTTTCCGTTCTTTTACAGCCTGAGATACTTATATTTGAACAGCCCAAAGATGCCAATTGTTGCTAGATAGCCAAAGGAATGGGAAAACCTGGGTTGCCGTGTATTAGCTTTTGTAGCCAAGAAATGGAAAAATGCAGCAAGCAAGACGAGAAAAAATAGGAAAGAAAAATTGCAAGAATAAAGATTCAACGCAAGAACACATGAGAACAATCATTTATATGGTTCGGTCCATAGACGTACATCCACGGAGGGAATCGACTATCAATCCACTAAAGCAAAGAAGAATTACAAGGCTTCCTTTTACATTGAGGAATGACCAATCCTTTTGATCTCTCACCCTCTAAACTACCTCGATACAAGATTAAACACTCCTCCCTCAATTCTTGAAGCATCTCCATTTCTTCTTCTTCTTGGACAAATTTTCTTCCTCCTCTTGGTCTTTCCCCTTGGTCTGCTTTCTATCTTTCTCCATGTAGTGGNGAAACTACCTCGATACAAGATTAAACACTCCTCCCTCAATTCTTGAAGCCTCTCCATTTCTTCTTTTTCTTGGACAAATTTTCTTCCTCCTCTTGGTCTTTCCCCTTGGTCTGCTTTCTATCTTTCTCCATGTAGTGGCCACTCCCCTCTACAAGCCTATCTTCTTCCCTTGTAGTAGACTCTTCTCCTAATTTCCTACAAGCCTCCCTCATCTATTTACAGATGAGCCCCCCCCTAAGTAGACCATAGAAGCTCACAAGAAAATCACAAGTATGTCATTGTCTTTAATTAATAAATTGAGAGTCATATATAATAATTCTTTTCCTTGACTCAATTACGACACTTCATAATAAAGATTCCCTCCACCTTGCTCCAAGGGGCCCTTAGCCCTTGGTTGAGTCTGCTAAGTTCAGACAGTTCCTGAANGAGTCATATATAATAATTCTTTTCCTCGACTCAATTACGACACTTCATAATAGAGATTCCCTCCACCTTGCTCCAAGGGGCCCTTAGCCCTTGGTTGAGTCTGCTAAGTTCAGACAGTTCCTGAACATAACAATCACAGTTCTTCCGATTAGAGAATATTGTCCCTCTTTCCTTACTCTTTTCACGACAATACAAGTACCTTTAGTTACTCTGATATGACCATTTTCTACCTTAAAAGAGTATTCGCTTGTCTCCAACATACCTAAAGAAATCAAATTTCTTTTGAGCTCCGGAACGTACCTGACATGTTGCAATATTCTTTCGGCTCCATCGAACATCTTTTTTCTGATTGTTTCACTGCCGACCACCCTGCAAACCTTGTTATCTCCAAGTGGTACGAACCTACCATTTGGCAGTTGCAGTGTCTCGAACCAGTTCTTATGAGGACACATGTGGAAAGAGCACCCAGACTCAAGGATCCACTCCTTGTTGGATTTTGATTCGGTGATCACCAGAGCTCCAGCTGAATCATAGCCGTCCGAGGCTATACTTGCTTCTTCAGGATCTTTAGGATTTTCTTGATATTTATTCTTCCTGTCAGGACAGTTCCTCTTGAAGTGACCATTCTTGTGAAAATGATAACACTTGAAAGATCCTTTTGATGACTGATTTCCGCCCGCCTTTCTTGATCTCAATCTGCTCTAACCGTTTCTTGAATCTTTCTTGTCCGATCTTTCTCTAACAGTAAGATTGTCTCCGTTGATTTCTTTATACATCTCATGTTTTCTTTGGAGTTCATTGGCTCTAATCAGTGTTTGAACCTCTTCCAGAGAAATTGTTACACCCTTCCATAGAGCATCGCATCTTTGAAATGCTCGTAGCTCTTAGGAATGGATTTCAGCAACAGTAGTGCTTGTCCTCGTCATCCATCTTGACGTCGATGTTTTCAAGATCATCCATGACCTTGTTGAACTCGTCGATCTGCTATGAGACGGGCTTTTCTTCATGCATCTTGAACGAGTACAGGCATTGCTTTAGGAAGAGTCTATTCGCCAAAGATTTCGTCATATAAAGTAATTCGAGTTTGGCCCAAAGCGCTTGAGTCGTTGTCTCCCTCGAAACTTCTCTCAGAACTTTATCTCCAAGGCTCAAGATTATCAAGTTGTGAGCCCTGTCCAAAATCTCTTTCTTTTCTTTCTCGGTCATGTCGACCGGCAATGCCGCCGGGCCTTGCAAGGCTTCTACAACGCATTGCTGCACCAACAAAGCTTTCATCTTCACTCTCCATAGGCCGAAGTCATTTTTCCCGGTGAATTTCTCGATGTTGAATTTGGTGGTTGCCAGTATCGTGGCTGGAATTCCCACAGACGGCGCCAATTGTTGAAATGTTACACCACCGAACTCTAAGAGATAATTCTAAAGAACTCCTGCAGCTGAACTTTTCTTGATCACCAAGACAACCAAGAACCTGCAATGCTTTAAAGATCTGAACAACCTTTTAGTTCTTGAAGTTGAATGACTGGATTGTCCAAGAACACCTTCAGCTTTAAGGAATTGTCAAAGACACCTACTGCTAAGTAGTGGGAATACCGAAGATCACTTCCTGTAGGTCGAACATCTCTCTAGCTTGCCTTCAAAACTGTTCTTGGAGATAGTTGAACACCATAGATTACTTAAGAACCTGCTTGTAGAAAGCAAGTCGACGAAGAGCACCTGCTGCCTCCTGTAGCCGAAGAACACCTGCTGTCCCAAGAGAAGAATGTTGATATTTGCCGCAATCTTTCTGAGTCATCCGAAAGCCTGAAGTGTTGCAATCCTTGCTACCCCCTTGCTGCCAAAATACCAGGATAGCTTCCCGTTCTTTTACATCCTGAGATACTTCTATTTGGACAGTCGAAAGACACCAGTTGTTGCTAGACAACCAAAGGAATGAAAAAGCATGGGCTGCTGTGTAACACCTTCTGTAGCCAAGAAGTGGAAAAATGCAGCAAGCAAGACGAGAAAAAACAGGAAAGAAAAATTGCAGGAATAAAGATTCAACACAAGAACACAAGAGAACAATCAATTACGTGGTTAGGTCCATAGACCTACGTCCATGGAGGGAATCAACTATCAATCCACTAAAGCAAATAAGAATTGCAAGGTTTCCTTTTACATTGAGGAATGACCAATCCTCTTGATCTCTTACCCTCGAAGCTACCTCGATACAAGATCAAACACTCCTCCCCCAATTCTTGAAGCATCTCCCTTTCTTCTTCTTCTTGGACAAATTTCCTTAATCTTCTTGGTCTTTCCTCTTAGTCTGATTTCTATCTTCCTCCTTGTAGTGTCCTCTCCCCTTACAAACATATCTTCTTCCCTTGTAGTAGACTCTTCTCCTAATTTCCTACAAGCCTCCCTCATATATTTATAGATGACGCCCTAAGTAGACCATTGAAGCTCACAAGGAAATCACAAGTATGTCATTACCTTTAATTAATTAATTGAGAGTCATATATATATAACATACAATGATGCATATGAGTGAGAGCTCGACTCTATAGTCTTTACTATTCATTAAAAAATCAAATCGCAAGAAGCTCGCCAGTTTAGAAAAATTGTATAATTAAATATTATGATTGGCCATCAAAGCATATGTCGTGTGAAATCAACCAATTCGACTTTTGACGCCGACTTTTTAGACTAGTTCATTCCTTCCCACAGCCATACTGAAATATCGTCCTTCAGAATCTCATTTTCCATTAATTAATGCCCCATCCCACCACACCCACCATAGTCCAAACTTATCAAAGCAGCTAGGACAAACAGTCAACGGCGATCCACCCTTGTCAATTTCGCTTCAGTTTCACCTCGTACGTCATCCGGTCAACCTCAACCCTCCTTCCCCGCTTGATGCGGCTAAGAATAAGATCAGACCGTTGAATTTATTTTACCATTTTTTATTCTAATTTAATATTAATTACTCGCCCGCAGGCTTTTGAACTAGCCAGCTGCAATCCTTTTTGTTATCTTCCTTTTGTCCGCGGCATCGGCGTTCTTCGAATCCGATTCTCCCTTTTTAAATATATCGTCTTTCTCACTTTGGTGAAAGAAAGGTGATATTTTGATTCTTCTCTGTGTTTGTCTGCGTTGGATTCGGGAAGAAAATGGCGGCAGCGAACAGAGGGCGAGCAGAACACTGTTCCAGTCCGGAGAGGACGAAAGTATGGACGGAGACGACGAGGAAGAAGAAGGTTTCTGTTGTTTACTATCTCTCAAGGAATGGGCAGCTTGAACAGCCTCATTTCATGGAGGTCACTCTCTCTTCAAGAGATGGACTTTACTTGAGAGGTATCTATTCGTGTATAAAAATCTTCATCTCCTCGCTGCAGAAGCTTCTTTTTCCCTTTAAAAATTTATTTTTTGTTGCTTTGGAATCACAGATGTCATCAACCGTCTTAATTTTCTCCGAGGAAATGGAATGGGGAGTTTGTATTCTTGGTCATCGAAGAGGTTAGTAATTGCTTTTATCCGTTTTTTTTAAGAGTTATGTTTTTTTGGATCCAAGTTCTGATTTTCTTCATCTTTTTTTATTTTATCAGGAGCTATAAGAATGGATTCGTGTGGCACGATCTGTCAGAAGACGATTTTATATATCCAGCACATGGGCAGGAGTATGTTCTCAAAGGCTCTGAGCTTCTTCGATCTTCTTCTTCCCCTGCATCACACGAAACTACAGACTCTGAGAGGGCGGATTTCCCTCCGGAGAGAAGGAAGAAGATGCCGTCGAGGTCTACTTCTATTGATTTTGCAGAATATAAAGTCTACAAGGACAAATTGATGTCAGCGGATGCTTCCGTGAAGGCGTTAGACGCGGCTACGCAGACGGACGACGAGTGGAGGCGGCGGCGGCGGAGGGTTTTTGGGGAGGGTGAGGACGTCGGAGAAAACGGTGGGGAAGTTATGGTGGAAGAGGGTAATCCGACGACGGAGCTCTGCTGCGACGAGATATCTCCACCGCCATCCTCTTCGAGCACGGAGACCTTGGAATCCCTTATTAAGTCCGACGGACGCATCACTGTTACATCCGCCGTCGGAGTTGGCGATGAGAATCTCCGGTCGGCGGCGGGATGCACATCTGGGAGGTTTCGAGCTTCCGCGTCGGCTGTGCTGATGAATCTTATCTCTTGCGGTTCAATCTCAGTGAAGGATCACGGCGGCGTTACCGGCGGAGGGTTCTTTCCACCTCCGCGGGGCAGGCCGGCGGAGCATTCGGAGGTAGGTGAAAAAATAGATGGTATTGTGATGGTATTATAGTTATTACTATAAATAATATTATTATATATTCTCAATTCGCTTATTCGATGAAATGTTTGTTCTAATATCTGAATTAGGGCTCAAAATTATAATTAAAAGGTCAAATCATGTTTTTGGAGCCTCCAAGTTAAAAATTTCAATCCGTTTATTTTAATCCAATTCATTTAGGATTCTATTTTAATAAGATTAAAATAAATTGAATAATTGAAATGAGAGGCTTCTATTGTCTTATTATTATTATTATTATTATTAGAGATTAAAACTTAAAAACTAGGAGGAGCAAAATTTTAAAATAAATTTAAATTATTACTTAACCAAAATTTTCTATCTATAATAATTAACTAATCATCGATCTGCGGTCAGGAAACGCGAGAAATGGACGGTTTGAGCGAAATGCCGAGCATCTCAACCATCAGGCTTGAAGACAAAGAGTACTTCAGCGGAAGTCTCATCGAAACCAAGAAGAAAACTCTCGCCGGCGACTGCGCTGCTCCGGGACTCAAACGTTCATCCTCCTACAACGCGGAGGGGTATTTTTCTTGAACGATTCATATCCGTCTGATTTATGCATATATTGATTACTGACCGTTGGACCTTATTTCTGTGAAGGAGTTCGAAGATGGAGGTGGGCGGCGGCTGTATTCCGGCGGGGAAGAACAGGGCGACTGCGAGGGGAAGTAAGAAGATGGAGATCGAGACAAAATAGGCGGCTTTGGAATTGAGGAAGTTTTGAAGGTAGGAAGAAATTTCAGGCACGTAGTTGGGAAGACGATGATGATATGAGGCTTAGGAATGTGTAATTATGTTAAAACCGGAGTTAATTTTAGTCTTTTGTCATTAAAAACTAAAAATATTATATGATTAGCGGCAAATGAGAAAAAAAATCTTGATTTTGTAATAGAATTTGTTACATTTTTACCGGGGCGGATCAGGTCAGGACAGGGCACAATTATCTCCCCCAAATTTAATTTTTTCCCAACATGAAATGTTAGTTTGGTCCTTTGTCCCCTTCAAAGGAGTAACTTAACATTACATTTTTGTTGGACTCCAGTCTTTTCTATTTACATAGACAATATAAGGAATTCAACTGTTCCATTCTCTCTGGGCCGTAAGGGCCCAGAGCTCCTGACGGCCTAGGGTTGCGGAAAAGTTTATTTTGTCGCATGCTCTAATTTTTCAACACCGGCGCCGAATTAAGCGTCACGTGATAGATTTGTTGATTTTAATTTTTTTGTTTATTTAAATTAATTTCATATTTTTTTATTATGCCTACTTTATAAGAAAATATTAGGTCTCGAAAATCAGAAGTGAATCACAACATGACATTGGACTTATTGCGTTGTAAGATTTATGTCGTCATGCGTTATGTCCGAACAACGGACATAGCATTTTTCAAATTTGGATAATATTATTTTAGATTATTATCCAAATTCTTAATTTGAATTCTAACTATATTTAGTGGCTCCAGAATTTGAGAAAAAAAATGCATCAAGTTGAATTATTTTAGAACATAAGATCTCTTGTTGTACATGAGCTCGTGCATCCCTGCGAGATCATGCATTTTAAATGAAGGTGTGGATGAAGGAAGTCGATGTGTCGTTAGAGTTCGAGTTCTTGATTCTCCTCAGAGAATGGTTCCCCCCTCTTTCCTCGCCTCCTCAATATAAGGGAGAATAAAATAACCGTATAGTACTGCACATGTCCATGATGTCTTGATTAAAATATCAAAATATGAAAATCATGGGATGATCTTGCTTGGGTAGCTAATTCGTCCCAAGTTAGATTGTGCACTTCTGAAGGCGGGCTCAGCTTGACCACTTTAGTTGGTAGGCTAAGCTCAACAACTTCGACATGCAGGCTGGGTTTGGCCACTTCGGAAGGTTGGCTCAGCTCTAACTCTTGAGTTGGTGGGCTAAGCTTGTCCACTTCGATCTGTAGGCTCAATTTGATCACTTGAGGAGGTGGGCTCAATATTAGAATGAATTGATTTTGGATATACTTTTCAAAACTTATATGATGTGCTGATCATTATGACATATTCAATAAAAAAAGCATTATATAAGTTACATAAATATTCATATTTTTTTAATAAAATAAAGTTACGTTGATAATCAAGAGTTAAAAGGTTTTTATGATATAGTTATCCCAACAAAGTGATTTTATTTATTTATTTGTTTTTTTTTTCATTTTTGAGAAAGACAAGTCCATTAGAGAAATATATGCAATTCAACCCAACAATCTCATGTTGAGCTTGGAGCCTGATCTGCCTTTCCACTCCCGCCTCTTCAGTCGCGAACTGATGGGCTCTCTCTCTCTCTCTTGTGATAAATGGCATCACAGCGGCTCTCCTTCAGTTTACGACACGGCCTTTTCGGTGTTTTTCCTCGGGCTTCCTCATGATAGAGGAAGAGAAGTGCAAGCAGTAGCTCCTTACGGCAGAACGAAGAAGATGATTGTTCTCCCTTGGCTTCTTCTTGGTGGCTTGTCGTAGAAGAGAAATTTAGTTTATTGCTCTTGTAAGTTTACCTTCTACGGTGTATCTCGGTGTAGAGAGAAAGAAGAAGAGAGCAAGGAAGTGAGAGATCTCTCTTGTAAGTCGAAACAATCAACTGGTGTATATTCCCCAAGTAGTAAAATCCTCTGCAACTCTGTGGACGTAGGTAATTTGCCGAACCACGTAAATCTGTGTGTTCCGTTTTTATTNGATATAAGGAATTCAACTGTTCCATTCTCTCTGACTCTGGGCCGTAAGGGCCTAGAGCTCCTGACGGCCTAGGGTTGCGGAAAAGTTTTTTTTGTCGCATGCTCTAATTTTTCAACACCGGCGCCGAATTAAGCGTCACGTGATAGATTTGTTGATTTTAATTTTTTTGTTTATTTAAATTAATTTCATATTTTTTTATTATGCCTACTTTATAAGAAAATATTAGGTCTCGAAAATCAGAAGTGAATCACAACATGACATTGGACTTATTGCGTTGTAAGATTTATGTCGTCATGCGTTATGTCCGAACAACAGAGATAGCATAACCCTAAATTTGGATAATATTATTTTAGATTATCATCCAAATTTTTAATTTGAATTCTAACTATATTTAGTCGCTCGAGAATTTGAGAAAAAAATGCATCAAGTTGAATTATTTTAGAACATAAGATCTCTTGTTGTACATGAGCTCGTGCATCCCAGTGAGATCATGCATTTTAAATGAAGGTGTGGATGAAAGAAGTCGATGTTTTGTTAGAGTTCGAGTTCTTGATTCTCCTCTTCGATTGCACCAGGGAAGCAGAGAATGGTTCCCCCCTCTTTCCTTGCCTCCTCAATATAAGGGAGAATAAAATAATCGTATAGTACTGCACATGTCTATGATGTCTTGATTAAAATATCAAAATATGAAAATCATGGGATGATCTTGCTCGGGTAGCTAATTCGTCCCAAGTTAGATTGTCCACTTCTGAAGGCGGGCTCAACTTGACCACTTTCGTTGGTAGGCTAAGCTCAACAAGTTCGATATGTAGGCTCCGTTTGGCTACTTCGGAAGGTTGACTCAGCTCTAACACTTGAGTTGGTGGGCTAAGCTCGTCCACTTGGATATGTAGGCTCAATTTGAGCACTTGAGGAGGTGGGCTCAACATTAGAATGAACTGATTTTGGATATACTTTTCCAAACTTATATGACGTGCTGATCATTATGACATATCCATTAAAAAAAGCCTTATATAAGTTACATAAATATTCATATTTTTTATAAAATAAAGTTACGTTGATACCCAATAGTTAAAAGGTTTTTATGATATAGTTATCTCAATAAAGTGATTTTATTTATTTATTTTATTTTTGAGAAAGGCAAGTCCATTAGAGAAATATATACAATTCAACACAGCAATCTCATGTTGAGTTTGGAGCCTGATCTGTCTTCCCACTCCCGCCTCTTCAGTTGCGAACCGATGGGCTCTCTCTCTCGTGATAAAAGGCATCGCAGCGGCTCTCATTCAGTTTACGACACGACCTTTTCGGTGTTTTTCTTCGGGCTTGCTCGTGATAGAGGAAGAGAAGTACAAGCAGCAGCTCCTTGCGGCAGAAGGAAGAAGATGATTGTTCTCCCTTAACTTCTCCTTGGCGGCTTGTAGTAGAAGAGAAATTTGGTTTATTGCTCTTGTAAGTTTACCTTCTTCAGTGTATCTCAATGTAGAGAGAGAAGAAGAGAGATCAAAGAAGTGAGAGATCTCTCTTGTAAGTCGAAATGATCAACTAGTGTATATTCCTCAAGTAGTAAAATCCTCTGCAGCTCCGTGGACGTAGACAATTTGCCGAACCACGTAAATCTGTGTGTTCCGCTGTTATTTTTTTCTGGTGTGAATTTTCTCATTCTATTTTCACTTCGTCAAAGAGCTTCTTCTATTTTAAATTTCATATATACCACAACAACTGGTATCAAAGGTCGTGATTTCAAATCTGAGGAAAGGCGAAGGTTGCAGATGAAGTGAAGGTTTTAGTGATCGAGAAATTTGATGGCACAGATTTTGGTTATTAGAGGATGCAGATAGAGGACTACCTCTATGAGAAGAAACTTCATCTTCCGTTATTGGGGAAAAACCTGCAAGGATGAATGAGGCTGAATGAAATTTGTTGCATCGACAAGTTTTGGGAGTTATTCGATTGACCCTATCGAGATCCGTTGCACACACCGTCGTCAAGGAAAGAATGACTGTAGATTTCATCTCAGCCTTATCAGGTATGTATGAAAAGCCCTTGACGAATAACAAGGTGTACTTGATGAAGAAGTTATTCAATTTGAAGATGACGGAAGATGTTTCTGTTGCTCAACACCTGAATGATTTCAATACTATCACAAATTAATTGTCTTCTTTTGAAATTGATTTTGATGAGGAGATACGTGCGCTGATATTGTTGACATCGTTGCCATATAGTTACGAAGCCATGAGAATGGCAGTTAGTAGTTATACAAGTAAATATGAACTGAAATATGATGATATTCATGATTTGATTTTGGCTGAAGAGATACGTAGGAAAGATTCTGACGAGATCTCAGGTTTGAGTTCGACACAGAAGGTTGATTTCAGAGGGAGATCACATGACAAAAACTCAAATAGCGGGAGATCAAAACCAAAGTTTGGTCAGCAGGCAACCTGCCAGAATTGTGGCAAAACTGACCACATAAAGAGAAACTGCAGGAATCCCAAGAAGATGGAGAATCATAACGCAAATGTGATATTTAAAGAAGTACAAGATGTAATAATGTTAGCAGTTCATAGTTTTGTTGATGACTGAATATTGGATTCATGAGCTTCTTTCCATACAACATTTTATCAGGAATTGATGCAAAATTATGTTGCAAGTGATTTTGGGAAAGTATATCTGGCAGATGGAGAAGCATTGAATGTGATAGAGAGTGGGTCCGGAGAACCGATTTTTATTGTTCCACAGATAGATGGTAGAGAGTCACAGAACTATAAAGAAATCTTGTAAGATGAAAATTCAAGCAAGTGGGAGCTGACAGAACTTCCACCATAAAAGAAGGTATTACACAACAAGTGAGTGTACCAGGTGAAGGCTGAATATGATGACAGTAAGAGGTACAAGATTAGACTTATTAAAAAAGACTTTCAGTAGAGGCAGAATATTGCTAATGTCGTGGGAGTTGTAAGCAAAGAGAAGAGTAAACCAGGAAATAGCTTGGAGGTGCAGGGCTATGTGGACCCTGTTGATATGTTGAGTAAGGGTGCTACTCTTGAGAAACTGAAGTTGTGCGCAGCTTCACTTGGTCTTCTGGTGTGAAGACAAGGGGCTTTGAATTGAAGAGGTGGAGGATTCATGTTTGAAGAAAAAGAGGACGTCGTCAATGAAGGATATCAGTTTGAGGAAGGAGATGTTGTTGCATGTGTACCGGTCTCTAAGTGGGAGATTTGTTGTGTTTGGAGCCCGGTCCGTCTTCCCGCTCCCGCCTATTCAGTCGCGAACCGATGGGCTCTTTCTCTCGCGATAAAAGGCATCGCAACAGCTCTCCTTCAGTTTACGACACGACCTTTTTGGTGTTCTTCTTCGAGCTTCCTCGGGATAGAGGATGAGAAGTGCAAGCAGCAGTTCCTTGCGGTAGAAAGAAGAAGAAAAAAGAAGAAGAAGATTGTTCTCCCTTGACTTCTTAGTTTTTTATGACAGAAGCGAAATTGGGTTTATTGCTCTTGTAAGTTTATCTTTTTCGATGTATCTCGGTGTAGAGAGAGAAGAAGAGAGACCAAGAAAGTGAGAGATCCCTCTTGTAAGTTGAGATGATCGACTAGTGTATATTCTTCAAGTAGTAAAATCCTCTGCAACTCTGTGGACGTAAACAATTTGTCGAACCAAGTAAATCTGTGTGTTCCACTGTTGTTCTTTTCTGGTGTTAATTTTCTCGTTCTATTTTTTACTTCGTCAAACTATTTTTTACTTTGTCAAAGATTGTTCTTCTATTTCAAATTTCATATATATCACAACATCTCAAACTAGAAAATTATACTCTCAATCACTATGTCACCAATAAGTGCACAGAAAGTTATTTTGTTAGTTATTACGTAAATATATGATCATTTGTATGTAATGCATGTCGTGATATTTTAAATGAAATTAAATTTATTGCAGCCTAATACAGATAATTGTTGGATGCTAGTTGTCGCACGACTCTTGCCATTGTCATTATTATGGGGAGGAATGCTTTGGAATTTAAATATTATTATTTTAAATGAATTTCAAATAAAAAGAAGATATACGGCCAAGATAAAATAATTGAAGCATAATAAAACCTCAAAGATATCATTAACAATAAAACATCAAATGATCTCAAAAACTTAAAAGTTTATAGTCAAATTTCAGTTCTCGATGAGAAGAATCTGACGAGCCTAAAGTTATTTAATTTTGACATCACTGACACATTCATATACTTAGAAAAGTATATGTTTTTGAGATAGGGAAAAAAAAGGTGAAACTAAGGATGGAATTCAAGAGTAGTTTGAGAGATTCTTTAGCTTCACCCATATGAAATANTTAAACTCTGATTATAATGGAGAGAATTACACTTCTATTTACATGAGAATGTAAGTTTATGTATAAATTCAAAGAGAAAACAATAAAAAAATAAAAAAAAATTAAGTATTATCAATGGTGAATAGTATAACTTCCCAAAAGATATTACTTTTTTATTTGCATATGTATGATAATCACATTCCCTAAATATCTCAATAGCTTCTTCTCATGGCGTGTTAGATTTTCAAAGGAATTTGAGAAAGTTCTGCATTCTTCCCAACACAAATAGATAAATGAAAAGAACATACGAGTCATTCGTTCGATAAAATTGGAACGATACAGAGAAGATTAGCATGGCCTCTTAAGGATGACATGTATAAATGGAGAAATGATCTAATTTTCTTCAAAAAAAAAAAAAAAAAAACTAGGAGATGCTAAATATTTGACATGAAAATCCATAAAAAAAAGAATCCGAAGCTTGACTTAATTGAAATACTTTACTATGAATGTGAGATTAAACAATATGATATTTCTCATAATTAAGGAAGGCGAGATTAGAAAGTTAACCATGCCTGGTTTATTATAATTGTGATAGAGGTAGTAGAGAGTGATGATGCGAGTCAAATAACAATCAAAAGAACATGGTAGTTTGACGACGACAATTACCCGCAATACTTATCGACCAAAGCTCTAGTAGAGTTATTTAATTTTTCAAGCTTACTCCAATTTCAAATCTCAATGCCCTTTATAAAAACAGTAAGTGTATGCTTATAGTTTTTTTAGTATATTTTTTAATACTTTTACTAAAATCTAAAAACTCTATGGGATGCTATATTTAATTATTAAAGTTTGATATTATTTATTAGCCTCTTCAAATTGAATAAAAAAAAAATTATTAAGTATATTATCATTTGCAGATAATTTTTTGTATTCATCAATGCATGTGGGCCCCATAAGGACAAAGTGACGTGTCAACATCTCATTGGGTGGACTACTCAATGCTAATGAGAAGATAATGGTAGCATTAAAAAGAACAATATCATCATGATATTTAAATATGGGGGGACACGTTGCATACGATGGCTGTGAATATCAGCAAAGTTATAGCTGCGTGTTTGTACTTTTTGAATAATTAAGGAATCGACTGGGAGAAGGCCAAGCTCAATCGGTGGAGAGGTGACACCGAAAGCAAGGCGCCCAGCCGTAAGCGGAAATGTATACGGAACTCTCCTGTCAAAAAGTAAATTTTAACGCACGATCACTACTTTATTCATCACAATTATTTTACTACAACTTGATTTTATGTTCCTCTTAATATTTGACATTTATTTATTAAAAAAATATATATCTATTAATATTGTACATGAGAAATATATCTGTGTTAATTTTGTGGAGATGTCATAGGTATCTAAGCCGATCACCACAAAGAAGCCAACCCAAGGGAGAACTCAATCACTCTATATCTCCAATCATACCCGGGACACTGAGAAGATCTCAATCAAAAATCAAAGATCAACAACCGAGCCATATTCGATCGTGATTCAAATATGATTTAAGCATATTGCCCTTTGAATCATATGGTGGTATCTTGACTAAATATTTTTTTATAGGTGAAGAAAATATCAACATGCGAATGCTAAATGGACAAGAATAAAAAGAAGACAATTAAGTTGTTTGAACATTTACTAGGAAACAGGGTGAATGATTATAGTTCAAATAAACATTTCCATTTAGAATATTCGACTTTATTTACAATTAGAGGTGATGTGCCACTTTGGTGGAGCATAGTACACGATATAAATTCCTCCAACAAAAATATAAATAAATTTTGATATTGCTTCTCACTTAAATGAGATATCCATGTTCCTAAGAAGATCAATTGCAGATGATTGTACAAATGATGACGACGCAATGTGTCAATCCATCATCTTTCGTATGCAGATGTTATTGTAAACATACAATATATAAACATGATGCTGCTGACAAATAGGATGTAGGTGATAGTGGTTCCAAGGATGCTCAAATATTGAAGTGTTAGTTAGAAGATGCAATCCCACTTTTTAGTCCACCTAAAACTAACAAATGAGTGCGCTCTTTTAAATCTTCATATATCATAGCATTGAAGGTAAAAAAAAACTCTAAATATAGAGAACGCAAGGATGTCTCCTATAATACAATGGTTAATGCTTGAAAGTATATCCAATATAATGAATACAGACATAATGATCACATTCTCGAATATATCCTCAACTAATTGAGCAGTTGGTCAACTCATCGAGAGCAAAGAGTTAAAAATGATAAAAAAAATCTATATATGATGAACACAAAATTTGCATTTAAGACCAATAAATCATATAACAATGTTTGGTATAGCTGTTTAAAGAGTGCTCATCCAAACAGAAACAGATGGTCTTCAAAGTGGGAGAAGAATGAAATGTGGTGTAAGTACAACCGATTTGAAGTGAAATATTATAATTGAGCTATTGGATGATTAAATGCCCATCATTTTTGCTTCGATTTAAGAATATGTATTTTCTTTAATTTAATGTGATCTGTCAGTGAAGAAAAACTTGAGAGCGAATGCTCAAAATTCTTGTCATTCAATCTTCAACCCCTGAGTTACATGTATAGGCAAACGGGTCCCTACAAATTTACAATCGTACCAACTATATCTAATCTAAACATGGAAAGAAAATAATTCGAAAATAAACATAAATAAGAAGATAATAAAACTAATCAAGGAGATTGCCAAATGGTCTTTCATTTAATAGGGAGGCCGCTCCTCCTATGTTTCCTCCCTTAGTGTATTTGATGAACAACATATGATCGGCTTGATCTTGAGAGTATTCATTAGATTTACATAGTTTTAGCAAATATTTCAAACCATGCTCTTGGTGATCATATAATGGCTTTCTGAGTTTGCATACTAGGTGTCTGTTGAAATCATTCTCAAATATTAGTGGTATCTCCATATACATTTCTTCTTCAATATTCCCATTTAGGAAGTCATTTATTATGTCAAGTTCATGCAGCCTCCACTCCTTATTAATTGCTACTGAGAGGAAAACTCTGATAATGTTCAATTCAGCAACTGGTACAAAAGTCTCCTGATAGTTAATTATATAGGCTTGAATGAAACTATTTTCTCAGTTTTTTTTATAGCATTCGGGGTCGTCTGCTTGTCTATTTATATATCGTCGTATAATTCGCTTATTTGATTAAATCTCCTCCTGATTCATATCAATGATTTGAAGAGGAAAGAAATCAAAAAGAACACAGATGAAAGGTGTTGTGGAAACAAGAGAGAGAATTTTCATAATTCTCATAGAGTTTGTTTCCTTGCTCTGATTGATGCAGACGACACAATGGAATAGGAGGAAGCTTCATAGTCGGAGTCGAGAACTTTTGATGAAAGGTGTTGTGGAAACTTCGAACGGTGCAATTAGACATAGTAAACGAGAGATTCAGACAAAGATACACAGATGACGCATACACACAGGCAAACGACCGATTCAAATGAAGATACACAGCTGATGCATACTACACAAACGAACGACCGATTCAAATGAAGAGTATAGGAGATGACGTTGATCCAATCAAATCATTCAACACCGACGATCGAGACGAAGGATGTAGATAAACAATCTACTCGAAGTTGAATGATGAAAGATGCCCTGAACCCGTCCAAACTGAGCCTGGAGCTTGATACCATTAAGAAAAACAAGAGAGAGAATTCTCATAATTCTTTTTATTCAATCTCAACCCTAAGATTGCATATAAAAGTAAACTAGTTCTCTCCGAATTTACAATCTTACAAAATATATCTAGCCGAAACATGAAAAAAAAAATATATGAAAGGAACATAAATAGGAAAAGAATAAAACTAATCAATAAGTTTCCTAAATTGTCTCCAACTAATAGGGTGGCGGTCCTCCTTACCTCCACATTTAAGCAATATCATTTATTGATTATGCAATGATTTAGTGCTTGTCACTCTAATAATATGTTCCCTACATTAAATACCAAATTATGCAATGATTTAGTGCTTGTCACTCTAATAATATGTTCCCTACATTAAATACCAAATTATGCAATGATTTAGTGCTTGTCACTCTAATAATATGTTCCCTACATTAAATACCAAATTATGCAATGATTTAGTGCTTGTCACTCTAATAATATGTTCCCTACATTAAATACCAAATTATGCAATGATTTAGTGCTTGTCACTCTAATAATATGTTCCCTACATTAAATACCAAATTATGCAATGATTTAGTGCTTGTCACTCTAATAATATGTTCCCTACATTAAATACCAAATTATGCAATGATTTAGTGCTTGTCACTCTAATAATATGTTCCCTACATTAAATACCAAATTATGCAATGATTTAGTGCTTGTCACTCTAATAATATGTTCCCTACATTAAATACCAAATTATGCAATGATTTAGTGCTTGTCACTCTAATAATATGTTCCCTACATTAAATACCAAATTATGCAATGATTTAGTGCTTGTCACTCTAATAATATGTTCCCTACATTAAATACCAAATTATGCAATGATTTAGTGCTTGTCACTCTAATAATATGTTCCCTACATTAAATACCAAATTATGCAATGATTTAGTGTTTGTCACTCTAATAATATGTTCCCTACATTAAATACCAAAAGATTAATGTAGCTGATTGGTTGTACTAAAAAACAAGGCTCGTATGTTATCAAAATTAGGTTCAAATTAGGAGTTCCGACAAGGTTGAAACATGAGTTCAAAACAGCCTAAGTTTGAACTATCTTCAAACTTAATTTGAATAAGGTTCGTATTGATTCAAACAAAGTTTGAATGTTATTTGTACATAATTTGAGCACGGCAAATTAAACCCAGGTTAGATTTAAAACCATTTCAAACTAAGTTCACTAAATTTGAACTTCAAATAATTAGTCCTGGACTAAAAAGCGTGATCATTAGTTCAAAACAAACCTCAAGCATATTTCTTCAAGAAAAATAGACGATAGTCGTATTTGACAAATTTTAAATATTATAAAACATATGAAGTCAAAAACTTCTGAATAGAATATATACTTAACCAACTTTTATATTATGTTCATCATTACAAAATTTAATAAATAAATAAATTTATCCCAGTTAAATAAGTTGAGATTTTCTTATCCAGTTTTGTTTTTCTTTTTTTTATTTAAAACTGCTATTTCAGTAAATAAATATAAACTATTTTCTCACTTTAATATTTAATCTAAGGAAAGAAATTAACAATGACACAAAAAAAAGACCTGACATATAGAAAATTAAAACATCTCNGTTAAATAAGTTGAGATTTTCTTATTCAGTTTTGTTTTTCTTTTTTTTATTTAAAACTGCTATTTCAGTAAATAAATATAAACTATTTTCTCACTTTACTATTTAATCTAAGGAAAGAAATTAACAATGACACAAAAAAAAGACCTGACATATAGAAAATTAAAACATCTCTTTCCAAGACCAGCCTCACTCTTTTAAATTACTACTAGGGAACACAATCCCAACTCTTGAATATCTCCCTCAAATTGAGAGAAACACCCAAATTATTAGAGGATCAGCTAGGCCTATAGGGACTTGATGTGACTACCAAATGTATCCTAAAACTGCTTCGTACTTCATCCACTAATCTACACCATCTCTGCCACATCAGAAACCCTCCATCCACGTCCTCCTCTCCTCCAATAGATAATAGATACATCACCAAAACACTAAAACATCATAAACTACTGTGAAGTCTACACATGACAGAAGCCAAGCGAGCCTATAAAGGAACAGATCAGAAGCTTATAGTAGTAACAGAAGAAGGAAGCATAGAACAAAGAGCTCACAGAAAGTAGATGGTGGTGACAAAAGGAATTCGCAAAGGGCCGTGGACGGAGCAAGAAGATCTGCAATTGGTGTGCTTTGTTAGCTTGTTCGGTGAGCGCCGTTGGGACTTCATAGCCAAAGTCTCAGGTTTGAGGATTTTGGAGGAGGATTGGATTTGATAAGTCTCAAGTATTTATTAGTTTTCTACACCCAATGAATGTTAGTGTTATTTTCAATCTTTCTTGTAGGTCTTAATAGAACCGGAAAGAGTTGCAGATTACGTTGGGTTAACTACCTTCATCCTGGACTCAAGCGAGGTCGCATCACGCCTCAAGAGGAGCGCCTCATTCTAGATCTCCACTCTCAATGGGGGAATAGGTTTGGCATACTTCAATTACTTTAGTGGTGGAAACTTGAGTTCGAGATAAAGTCTTCTATAACTATGTCCATTATGAATATCTTTACGTACGAGTTATAGCTATGTAGCCATTTGTGTACATGTAGAGATTTGTCACGAGTCTCTATCATGATAATTTTTTTATGAGATGAACAAAAATCTAAATGTAAAATGAATGATGATGGGCAAATAAGCTACGTAAATGTTTTACTATAATGTTGGTAACCTTGTTTCGTGCTCCAATTCTGTATTTTTAGGTGGTCAAGGATAGCGCAAAGGCTCCCAGGTCGCACTGACAATGAGATCAAGAACTACTGGAGAACTCACATGAGGAAGATGGCACAAGAGACGAAAAAATGCTCACCTCTCTCCTCATCCTGCTCTTCTGAAAGTGAGCAGCTAGAGGATACCAGTGGAATAATGGAAAACCAAGAACAAAGTAGTTATATGATGAAAAAACCCATAGAAATTAAGGAAGAAGATGAAGTGAAGGTGTACCCCATGGATCAAATATGGAATGAGCTTGCGGCCACATTCGAGTCAACGACCAGTGGTTTGAGTTTTGAAAGTTATGGAAGTGGGGCTTGCAACATCTCGTGCGCTTTTGCTATGGCTTCTCCTGCGTGGGAAAACTGTGCTGAATCTCTGTGGAAAATAGATGATGACGAGCTCTGCATTGGTATAGAATCTTAAAAATCATTAACAGAGAACTTTGTTTATAGATGTGAAGCAACTCTAAGATAAGTATATGTATCTGTGTTGTGCTTAAGTAAATATCTTCCATGTACTGGATTTGGAAGTTCTAAAGCTGCATTCCAAGCTATCTTGTTTTAAGAGTTTATTTCATGTTCCGTATTGTCATCCAGCTTGAAACTAGCAATGCAAAATCTTAGATAATTATTCTTTTTTTTGGTCTAAGAAATGAATAGCTTCAAATCTCCACATATCATGCAGGATTTTTTGATGATGTGATCATGGACATGAAAATCAAATAATCAACATGCTTTCAAAGATGATGGCAGTCAGATGCTTTGCATTTACATAAAAGGAAAAGCAATAACATAAAAGTTGTGTGAATTGCTTTAACCATGAATGTATTGACTTCAATTTGGGATGTCATTATTAAAATAATGGCTCTGATTACTATTGTATGATATTCAAAACTATGTTATCCAGCAACGATATTCACATTCAGTTAAAATAATCATATCTATTATTTTAATAGCCATAACCAAAAAACAATAGTAGCCAGATTCATACTCTAGACTAAACAAAAAAGATTCTTTTTAGTCAATGGACAGCATCTTCTACATTCTAAAATTTCTATTATGAGAAACTTCTTTTTAGCAAAAAAATTTGCTAAAGTGTGATAACGATAAGAAAATCATTGTAAGATTTTTTTGAAAAAGAAAATATTTATAACTCAAAATAGCTTTTAAAAAGGCTTTTTCCACAACAGTTTTCGATTCATCTTTACAAAAAATTACAACTGTCCCAAATGAACTCTAAAACAAATTATGAGCTATTATAAAACCTTAAGTAAAGCTCTCGTCCGGAAAAAAATAATGCTCAAAATAGTTCAATAGGTTTTATCATAAGACACCGACATTAATTTTGTTCATTACTTTAATTTTTCCGTACAAAATGCATAGAAAGCTAGGAGTGTGGAACAGCAATTCAAATTGAGAACCATATAATAATGAATATAAATACTCCCATAAACTCAACTACTTATTACTAATATGAAACTTAATATGAATCACATGAAGCTGTCAAAATTTACTTAAAATGTAGTGAATGATTTCCCTCCCACCCCTTCCCCAAAAATAAAAGAATAAAAAAATCCAAAATTTTCAATGATGAAATCAATTTTAGCAAAACAACACAAAAGTTAGTTAGGCTTATTAGGAAATACTATATTTAATGCTGAAAGTCCAAAACAATGTGCTCTCTCTGGAGTTGTACAGCAAAGGTACACCAAGGTACTCCAAACATGACAGTGAAAAACAAGAACACCTCCTTTTCCTAATTAAACATGGATGCAAAACCTTTTTCAACATCTTTTTTTATTTAAATGGGAGGATACTGTGGTCCATCGTAATTAATAATTGTTAATAGAAATTAACTAAAAAGAAGATTAGTGGTGGAGAAAGGTAAGTTAGAGAAAAAGACAGTGATAAGGAAGTGGTCTGCTCTCAGGGCCTTCCAGGCTCTCTACTTTTGCCAAGAAGTGGTCCTACTTCCTAGTACCTTAGTGTAAATAAACTTAGTGCTTCTCCAACCATACACCTTTATGTCTCAGGTCCACTTCTGTCACACTAGCAAAGGATCCAACAGCAGAATCTTTGTGACTGCTCAAATGTACAAAATCTATGTAGCCCCAACTATCATCATTCACCACCACCACCACTTGAAAAAAAAAAATTTCTAGCATGTCATCATGATAATGAATGTCACTAGTCAAATCCTTACAATAAGAAGTAAGCTTTATAATTTCTAATTCTTTATTCATTACTACTAAGTATAGTTCAAAGTGTTAAATCTATCCTAAGCAATTTTCACACTTTTCTTTCCTAAACCTTTCCCAATTAAAACTTCTTCAAATTTAATTAGTATAATTGTATTTAGAGAGGGCTTTCCATGGTTAATTATCAAGGATATTTATCATCATCATCAGTATTATCCCAATTATTTGGCTTGCATCACTTTTAAAGAGTTGGATTATTTTTTTCTTAGATCGAGTTACCTTGAAATTGAATCAATATAAATGAAATAGCTAGAAAGTTTGTTTGGTTTATTCCCTAAATGGGTATTTATATACAAGAAACTTGAAAAATAGTGAATCTGTATATTAAAAAAAATTAAAAAATAAAACTATTGTCAAAAACTTTCTATTTTTGCTAGGAAAAAGTGGGTGCCCTCCCTTTTCTACATTAAGCACCATTTTTTATGTTAGCACATAAATATGAGACATGTCTTCCCATAATTAGCATATGAATTCGTAGCATCTTTTATACCTCATCCAGAAACCCTAATACTTTCAATACTCTCTCGTCAAATGGTAGATATCAATTATTCCAAATTTGCTTAAGATAATTTTGAATGTTGGGTTGCAAAACTTTTCTTATAAATATATCGGTAAATTAACTTCCCATTGAAAAATAAATAATGAAATTAACTCACATTTTAATTTCTCTCTTAGAAATGCTATCCACTTTCATATGTTTGATTCAATCATATTATACTAGATTATGGGAATATTAATGGAAGCATTGTCACACTATATCCTCATAAATCTTTACATTTGATTTTTAAATATTCTAGTATAATTTTAATTTTTATTAGTTCACAGATAACATTAGCAATTTCTTCGAATTTTCATAAATATTTGATCTTGAGGTATTAAATTGTTTCTCACTTCTCCAAATCAAATAGATTTTCTCCTCGTAATGTACAATATTTTTAATCGATTACTTTATCCATCAATTGTCATGACCCGACCCGGTGCTTAAAATTGACTAAGGTAAGAACTGTGGTAGGATGGTAATAATATTTCATTCTACTTTTCTAAAAATATCAGAAACTTCCAATATATTAAAGAGTCATTAATCCACAAAGTAAAATAAAATTAAACATCCAGAAACATCAACAATAATCTAAAAACCATGTCTCAAACCATAACTGAACAGTGTATCACTATCTGAAAGAAACAATACAAATAAACTATCAAACACCAAATAAACTGGTATCAATCAACGGCAGTTCTTCTCCTGTAAATCAAAACTCCTCTACCTGACATATCAACCTAAAACATTCATTCTCCTGAAAGAAAATATTAATTGCAAACATAAATATAGCTTAGTGAGTAACTATAATCTAAGATGTATTAAATTCTTATGTTAGTTATGCTATGCATGAATGATAAAAAGAAAATGTAGTTCATTTCATTTAAACTTTAAAATTATCTCTTCACATTTCATTTTAAGTATTTACCAATTTAACCTCATTAATAGACATGACAGGATTACCATCACAACCGAAGGTAACCTAAAAAATGTGTCCGAAGACAATCAAAATTGTACCTAAAGATTACCTTTACCATTTCATTTAACTTGCACGGACACATTGCATCCCCTACCAGTACCATCTCGGGGACTTGAACTTTTACCTTTCATTTCATATGAAACAAAAATCATTTAAAATATATCTTCATCCTTCTATTGTTTTCCTTTAATTCCTTTTACCATTTCAGACATTTCAGACTTTCAAAATGCAATTCATGAATGAAATACTTGTTTTAAATCATTTTTTTGTAATTATTCATTNCATTTCATTTAACTTGCACGGACACATTGCATCCCCTACCAGTACCATCTCGGGGTAACCCTGTAAGACTTGAACTTTTACCTTTCATTTCATATGAAACAAAAATCATTTAAAATATATCTTCATCCTTCTATTGTTNTATTTCATTTAACTTGCACGGACACATTGCATCCCCTACCAGTACCATCTCGGGGACTTGAACTTTTACCTTTCATTTCATATGAAACAAAAATCATTTAAAATATATCTTCATCCTTCTATTGTTTTCCTTTAATTCCTTTTACCATTTCAGACATTTCAGACTTTCAAAATGCAATTCATGAATGAAATACTTGT
This sequence comes from Phalaenopsis hybrid cultivar, assembly GCA_002079205.1. Classification (NCBI taxonomy): domain Eukaryota; kingdom Viridiplantae; phylum Streptophyta; class Magnoliopsida; order Asparagales; family Orchidaceae; genus Phalaenopsis; species Phalaenopsis hybrid cultivar. The sequence continues at coordinate 262,318 of JXCR01002255.1, forward strand.
TTTAAATCATTTTTTTGTAATTATTCATTTAATTAAATATTAATTTAATTCATAAAAGAAAATAATCACTCATTATACTTTAAGAGACCTCTAAAATATCTACCCCTTCACTTTACTACTCTGGATAACCACCTCAACTGATCTCTTACCTACTCCTTACAAAATTCACAATCCAAAATACTTAATTTTTTAAACCTAACTTCTTAAATCCCTTAAAAACTTTTTGCTGCCCAAAAAAATTTTCATTTTTCCCTCGCACAAAATGTATGTGTTACTCCTCCCTTGAAATCCAGGATTTTAATAACTTTGATCCTTTACATTTAAAACCATTATTCATCTCCTCTAACGCACGAAGACCCGCTCATCTGTTTCTTCTTCCTACCTTCGACTTCTATTAGACCGCGCGAGCTTGAGCTCCCTCCTCCTTCCTTCTTCGGTCGCGGTTCCACCCAAAAAAGTATATGCGAGCGCTGCAGAGCTCGTTCTCCTCCCCTTTGTCCTTCTTTTTATGGTCTAAACTTGACATAGAATANGCAGGATTTTAATAACTTTGATCCTTTACTTTTAAAACCATTATTCATCTGCTCTAACGCACGAAGACCCGCTCATCTGTTTCTTCTTCCTACCTTCGACTTCTGTTAGACCGCGCGAGCTTGAGCTCCCTCCTTCCTTCTTCGGTCGCGGTTCCACCCAAAAAAGTGTATGCGAGCGCTGCAGAGCTCGTTCTCCTCCCCTTTGTCCTTCTTTTTATGGTCTAAACTTGACATAGAATAGCTTGAGTCCCTCTTCTTTTCTACTTCCCGCACACGAGCACCGTTGGAAACTCGACTCACTTTCCTCTTCTCCTTCGTACGACTTGACTACCCTAACTTCACTCATGGTACCGTAAGAACTTCTTCCCTTCTCAACAGAACCACTCGTTCTTCTTCTTCCTCTATGCACGAGCGGCTAG
>JXCR01002256.1:14732-78951 GCA_002079205.1 Phalaenopsis hybrid cultivar
CATTGTAGCATGTTTGGGCACACTGATAACAAATGCTACAAAAGCCATCCCCATCTCAGAAGAACGGTTGTGGGGACCTCTTCTAAGGAGGCTGATCAATTACCTGTTGATGTGGGGCTGTTGAGAAAAGAGGATTTTGATAATCCATTGAATCAGGACATAACCAAGGGCAGTGAGGATGATGGCCTTCAGGGTATCATCCCTGCCCAAGATGTGAATGATGACCTGCTTGACAAGCAGGATGTTAATGCCAAGGCATATGATATTTCAGAAGCTGATCTTTCTGGCTGCAACCAGAAAACCAATGAAGTTCTAAACACTGACTGGAACACTATAGTGGGGGATACTATTCAGGATTTAGGGGCTGAGGTTGCCCTGGGAGAACAACAGATTGACACATACTTAATTAAGGAGTTTCAGACAGTCTTGGAGGATGAATGGCTGGTCTAGAAAGCAAAGAAAAAAAAAAGGGTTTCCATGGTTTAAACTCTGAAAAAGGGGGAAGTTACATTCTCAGGGATAGAAAATATCATAAAGAAGCTCTAGAGGACATGGCTAAAGCAAGAAGGAGGGGAAAATCCGTATCTATTGGATGATGAACTTTCTATGTTGGAATGTTAGGGGATTGGCACATCCTAAATCCCTTAACAGACNGGGTTTCCATGGTTTAAACTCTGAAAAAGGGGGAAGTTACATTCTCAAGGATAGAAAATCTCATAAAGAAGCTCTAGACGACATGGCTAAAGCAAGAAGGAGGGGAAAATCCATATCTATTAGATGATGAACTTTCTATGTTGGAATGTTAGGGGATTGGCACATCCTAAATCCCTTAACAGACTGATGGCCTTAAATATGATGTATAAATTTTGGATGATGGCTATTCTGGAGCCTATGGTCTCTAAAAATTCCCAGAGAATTATAAATAAATTCTCTGGTTTTCTATTTGCCTCAAATTTGAATAATAAGATTTCGGTGTTACATAGGAAGGAGATGTCTTTCAGTATACTGTGGGATCACCAACAATTCCTCCATATCAAGCTTCAAGTGGGGAGTCAGTCTGGTCTGGCTAGTTTTGTATATGCTGGTTGTTCTCCTAGTGCTAGAAAGGAGCTGTGGGAGAGTCTTCTAGCAATTAGTAGCTCTTGCAACTCTTTTTGTATGGTTGGAGGAGACTTTAATTGTATTTCAGTACCTTCAGAAAAGTTGGGTGGTGCCCCACCTGACCTCAACAAGATGAATTATTTCAATGATCAAAGCAACTTGGCTGGCCTATATGACCTTGGTTTTTCTGGTCCACAATTTACATGGAGGAGGGGTCAAACTTGGGAAAGGCTAGATAGATTTTTTGTGAATTCCATGTGGTTTAGTGAGTTCATTCACACTTCTATGCAGCATCTCAACATGACTGGATCAGATCATAGACCACTACTTATGAATATTTCAGCATCAAATGTTAAGCACAAGCCAAGTTTTAGATANATATATATATATATATATATAACATTGTGTTTGTAGTTTAATTTGAAAATTGTCGGTGCTATTTTTGGTTGAAGGAGTTGCCCGTAAGAAGTTGTCTGTCACCGCAATCAAAATCCCGTCTCCCACTTCGGAAGGATGTTTTAATATGAAATCAAACTGACCCCATATTTTTCATAGTTTAAATGAAAGAGCGATGTACCTCAAATCTTGTATCTATCTCAAAGAATAAACACAAGACTTGAGGATGAGGATCGATCAAATAAAGTAACGAATATATGGCATCCATTTGCTCTGTGAAACCTTATATTTGTTGACAAGTTCTTATATTTAATCTAATGAATTAAATAGGGTTTATATTAAGCTGGGTTCAGACATGCTTCCTTTAAGGGTAAGCCTCTATTGTTAATTACATCTTAAATGACCAAAGTCACCTAAGAAGACTCTCGATAAAAATTAGGAAATNCTAACAAATATATGGCATCCATTTGCTCTGTGAAACCGTTATATTTGTTGACAAGTTCTCATATTTAATCTAAAGAATTAAATAGGGTTTATATTAAGTTGGGTTCAGACATGCTTCCTATAAGGGTAAGCCCCTCTTGTTAATTACATCTTAAATGACCAAAGTCACCTAAGAAGACTCTCGATAAAAATTAGGAAATATTATTTAAGGAATTTCAAAGGGTAGGACTTTTCAATGAGATCGGACGTAGAGGTGTGAAAGTGGATTGGTTCAAATTTAGAACATTTGTTGTAGAGTCCAAAAGAGGATGAACTAGGGGATGTCATGGATCCAAAAAAGAACCTCGGTGACTTCCCAAGCTATCCTAATGTTTGGCTTCAATTTTGAGGAGAAATGTTTCGATCACACAAAAGTTTTTCATGATGTCAATTTTATTTGTAAGGGCATACATTCATGTGAAACTATGACACAAATAGCCTGAAAGTTGTGAGGATTTAGGTCATGACGGACGATAACCTCAGAATCCTAAGATGAGTTAGGGCTTTTATTGTATAGCAGGGTTTTACAAAGGCCTAAAGATAAGGTGAGGATTTATATTGCATAAGCAAACAACCTTGAAGTCCTATGGCTTTGTTATTTATATCTAAGGAAGGAAGATTGGTTTAGCTGGGGAAGACAGGTTTTACTGTTGAAGATGACCGTGCTGCCCACCATGCTAGCTCCAAGTTCCTTTCCACCTGAGTTTGAGTTTTCTAGTGTGTCAAGTTATAATGTCAAATCAGGTGGCCCTATGGTTAAAGTTCTTTAAATTTTATGGGGGCATGTTNGTGAGTGTCTTAGTTAGCTTTGAAAAGATTAAACTTTAGGTGGTCATAATTCATGATTTGAATTTTGTTTGAAAATCAAAATAAAGGTATTAAATTGATTAATTATTGACTTCAAAAGTCAAACCCTTGAGTCCTGGGTTCATTTTATTTTAATAAACTTCCAAATTTTAATAATTTTTAGAAATTTATTAACTTATCTTTTCAATTAAGAAAGCGAGGTTGGTTTCTACCAATTAACTAAGATTTGAGGTTACTCACTTCCCTCCTTAAATTAAGCCTAAATTTCTAAAATTACACATTTGCCCTTAAGGCTCTAACACTTCATTATTTGTCAAATTCAANGGGTATTAAATTGATTAATTATTGACTTCAAAAGTCAAACCCTTGAGTCCTGGGCTCATTTTATTTTAATAAACTTCCAAATTTTAATAATTTTTAGAAATTTATTAACTTATCTTTTCAATTAAGAAAGCGAGGTTGGTTTCTAGTAATTAACCCCTTGTGTTTCAAAAATTACAGATTAAGATTTGAGGTTACCCACTTCCCTCCTTGAATTAAGCCTAAATTTCTAAAATTACACATTTGCCCTTAAGGCTCTAACACTTCATTATTTGTCAAATTCAATTCAAATGACTTTGAAATTTATATCCTACCTCATTCATTGGTCAATTTAGACATCAGAAGAGAAAATATGATATTTGAAAATTTAATTTAATTTATATAATTATAATCATGCACAAATAATATTTTTTAAAGAAAATTCCTAACTTGACCAAGGTAGCTCCTAATCCCTTGAAATTTTTACTGGAGGTAGACCTAGACTAGTGCATTCTTTGAACCAAATTTTATGATTTTTTGAATTTTATTTGAATTTTAAGTATTATTTTAATTTCTGGGGTACTTATTAATTATAAAACATTTTAAATGGAGAAAATTAAGTTTTATATTTTTGAAAAATCATCCAGAGGTCAAAGAACTCAGAGGAGAAAATTTTAATATTTTCTGGGTTTTATTTGATTTATTGGAATTATTTTAGTGAAAATCCATTTTTAAGCCTTTAAAAATTATTTTTAAGCTTAAAAATTTAGTATATTTATTTACAAAATTAGGAAAAATATTCTGATTGTTTCTAAGTGCTTAAGAAACCAATTTAGAGCATTTTCATGAATTTTATTATTTCTGTGATTTTTTATGGATTTTTAATTATTTAAATATTTANAAGCCTTTAAAAATTATTTTTAAGCTTAAAAATTCAGTATATTTATTTACAAAATTAGGAAAAATATTCTGATTGTTTCTAAGTGCTTAAGAAAGCAATTTAGAGCATTTTCATGAATTTTATTATTTCTGTGATTTTTTATGGATTTTTAATTATTTAAATATTTAAAATAGGTTAAAAGTCAAGTTTTTATTTTAAATTCCATTTTATTTTTAAAAAATACCCTTAATCAAAGAGAACTCAAAAAACAAGTTTTTATAAATGTTTTAGTTATATTTTGACTTTTAAAAAAATCATTTAAGAGCCAAAAAAGTTATTTATCTTTAAAAATAAACTTAAGTTACCAAATGAGCTCAAAATGCTTTAGAATTTTTATGGTGAGTTCTCTGGATCCTAAACAATAGTTGAGATTAAAAATAATGTCATTTTGTTGTTTGTATTTTTTAAAATTAATTATCTTAGTAAATGAGGATTTGTAAAAATTAGGTTTATTTTGAATGACTTGGCTCATGACAAATTTTCCTAAATGCTCTCTGGTGATTATAAACCTTCCAAAATTTTCTTGGATTTTTCTAAGCAACATGATAATTTCCATGATTAGTTTAAGCAAATAATGAACATAAACTTGAAAAATATGGTTCTCTACCTAGGGACCTCTTTTTACTTTAAAAAAATCAGAGAATGTTTCCTGAGATAGAGGAAACAACATGCTAAAATTTCAAGCCATGCGGATATCACTACAAGCATGGAGAATCAAAACATCCAAATTAGTGTTTAATTAATTAAAAATAAAATATGCACCATATGGACTTAAAATGTTTTCCACATTGTTCTCCTTTGTTCACTGAGCAAAAGGGTATTTTTATTTCATTTTTGTAATTTTTCTACACCAGATATGAATTTTTAAAGCTAGGGATAATTTTTAGATTTTTTTAAGTCCTTATTTTTCCATTTAAACGCGCGGCGCCACATCAACCTATGGTGGCTCCAAAGCTCCACGCGGCGTGCTCCAATTTGACACCACCATCGACCTCAGTGCTGACTCGACCCACGGTTTATGTTTCAAAGTGCTGTCCAGCTTGATCTCGACCGTTCATCTCATACACGCGCGATCGAACGACTCCCCGTCATCGTCCCCGATAGCCTAGCCTGAGAACCGTCCATCTTCTAGCCTTAAGATCTCTCTCATTTCTTATNAACTCCCCGTCATCGTCCCTGATAGCCTAGCCTGAGAACCGTCCATCTTCTAGCCTTAAGATCTCTCTCATTTCTTATCCAATATAGATGAATTTTTTTTAAATGCTCGCCTAGACTAGATGATCACATCCATAAGGTTATGATGCCATGAAATCAACTAAAANTAAATGCTCGCCTAGACTAGATGATCACATCCATAAGGTTATGATGCCATGAAATCAACTAAGAACAAATGGAGAGTTCAAATAGGCTTGAAAGGAAGAGAAGTTTTATACCTTTGCTCTGAGAAGTGAAGCTTTGATCAGAGAGTCTTGACACGTTCGTCGTGATCCAAAGAGACTAGAGATTGAGTCTCTGGTCTTGGTGTAAGACCTAGGTATGATTTCGATCACAATCGAATTTGGGTGTTGGTCTAGAGCTATGGTAGAGGCTCTGTGAGAGGGGGATTTGATAGGGCTTAAGATTCTTTCACTGTTGTGAAGGTGTGGGTGAAGTTAATTTGAGTTTGGTAGATTCTGAAGGTGTATTGGGCTCTGTCCTGATTTCTGGCAAGATTTCGAGCTCAAAATTGAACTCCGACAGTGGAAATTAGTGNGATTTGGGTGTTGGTCTAGAGCTATGGTAGAGGCTCTGTGAGAGGGGGATTTGATAGGGCTTAAGATTCTTTCACTGTTGTGAAGGTGTGGGTGAAGTTAATTTGAGTTTGGTAGATTCTGGAGGTGTATTGGGCTCTGTCCTGATTTTTGGCAAGATTTCAAGCTCAAAATTGAACTCCGACAGTGGAAATTAGTGAGGGAAAATAGTTGGAATGCACTGAGGGGATCTTAGGGAAGCTCTGTGGTCAGTTTGGAGAGGTCTCTTTAAGAAATTTTTAACACCTCTTCCCATGGTTATGGAAGGTGCTTTTTATAAAAATGGCTAATAGGTGATTGTCATGGCCAATTAGGGGATGCATTGTGCTGCTTAGGTGGAGGGCAGAGAAGCTCTAAAATTTAATTTGGCTGAGCTGGCCTCTAGGTTTGATTTGGGTGAAGTTCCATGGGGGTGGCTCTCGACTTTGAGCTTCTTCGGTGACTAGGCCGGTCGGCAATGGCAGGGGGAGGTGGCTATGTGCTCAGGGTATCCAGGGGAATCTGTCAAAGCAAGTTAATGTGTTTAGGCTTTATTTTGGCAACAATATCCTAAGCTTAAGCAAATATGGCATGAAATACATTAATTTAGGGGACCTTTTATCCATGGCTTAGTTTAGGTGGTTCTAAGAGGTTTTAGCTGGTCACTAGGGTCAAACTAATGGTTGTGGAATCATTAATTTGGAGACTTTGGGGTAGTAAGGCCATCTTTCATGCATGGGTTCAATGTGGGTTCAAGTGATCAAAGCTTGGGTTTTGGCTAGGCTAGCCATGTCAATTGAACTAATTGATTGATGAAAATTGTGTAGATGATTGTTATGAAGATTTTTTATGAAGGGTTGAAGTGATTTTGAGTTCAATTGGTTGGTCAATTTAGGGATTTTGAAATTTGGCCAATTTGGGCATGTTGGGTTAGACATGGGTCTAGGTTGGGCTAGACTTGGTCTAAGTCCAAATTAAATGGTCCACATGATCAAGGGAGACGTTGTGAAGATTTTTCATGAAGGGATAGAGTGGAAATTTTGGGGTTAAGACCCTCAATTTGGTGAGATTTTGAGACATGGCCAATTTGTGGCAAATTTGGGGCCTTTGGACTTAGACTGAAATTAAATGAAATTGAGGCCTCACCAAGGCCAATTAAAGGTCAAGTTTTATTTATGTGGATGTTATGAATGTTTTTCAACACAAATTGTAGCAAATGGAGTAGGCCATGGGTGCAATTTGGTGGAACCAAGTCATAGGGCCAAAATTGGGTTTTTGATTTATCTCAAAATTGGGTTCAAATCATGGACCAATTGAGCTTGGATTTGGTCTAGATTGGTCATATCATGGGTGAATTTGAGTTTAAAATTGAAATTAGGGTAAATTGAGACAAATTTGATAGACATTTGGGGTAATTTGGGGAAAATATGGGCCTTTAAAGGGCAATTTGAGGGTTTTGGTCAAAGATGGTCAAATTGGCCAAATTGGGTCATGAAATTGGGAATATTTAGGAGGTTTTGGGAATTTTTGGAATTTTGGGGTAAAGAAGGGTATTTTGGTAATTTGGGGGAATTTAGGGGCAAAAGGCTGGGTTGGGTGTCTTGGTAGAGTTGGGGTGTCAACCACCATTAATAGGCCATGGACCAATGGAAACCCCATTTTGGGTCCTCTATGTAGTTGTCTTAGTCAATCCCTAGCCTAGGGCTAGTGGGTGTAGGGGACCACCTACAGGAGTCTCCCAAAAGTATCAAAGGACCAAAGACTATAAATTTTGGGTTTAGGGTAGTGAGTGATTGTGAGTGCAAGTGATTGCAAGTGAGTGACTTAGCCCTAGACCAACACCCAGGGTCAACCCTAAGGTACAGTAGCCTTAAGGGTAACTCATCTTAAGTTCCCCCATAGTGACCCCACCTACTAAGTGCTAGAGGTTAGAACAAATATGTGGGACTTCAAGTTGAGTAGAGAAGAGTGTAGAATTTCTAATGGTGAGGGTTCCATGTCTAGTTTTCTAAGTAAGAAAGTCCTATGGCTAGACCTTAGGTTACTAAAGAGGAAAAACTAAACATCGACCAAAAGTGAGGTCAACAAACATTTTATTATTTTACTATGTTTGCATATTTTTAATTACTTGCTTTTTTCAGTTTATGCGTAGTGTAAGATCTAAAAATTTAGTACAATATGACTCTGAGTTAGAAAGAACTGTTAGAAAAATTTAAAAGCAACTAAAAGATAAAGATTAGTTTAGTAAGATGTGTTGCAATTTAAATAATGTTGAAAATGAAAATGAACATCATCAAAGACCCTTAAAAGATTATGCAAATCTTACAGTAGATGAAATTCATTTGAGCATACAAATTTCTGCTATAGCTTCAAATTCATTTGAACTTAAACCTGCTATTATCCAAATTGTACAAAAAAAATCAAATTACAGGAACACCTACTGAAGATCCTAATTTACACCTTGTTATTTTATTAGAATTGCGTGCTACATTTAAATATGATGGAGTGTCAAATCATGTTGTTAGACTTAGACTTTTTCCTTTTCACTAATGGATAAAACTAAAATGTGGTTAAACTCATTAGCACCTAGATCTATCAGAACATGGGGAGATTTATCATAAAAATTCTTATCTAAATATTTCCCACCTTCAAAAACTGCTAAGCTTAAAAATGATATCATATCTTTTTATCAGTTTGAAGTGCAATCAATTTATGAAGCTTGGAAAAGATTTAATGATCTCCTTAGAAATTGTCCACACCATGTGTTGTCAGATTGGTTAATAATTTAAACTTTTTATAATGGGTTGGTTGGATCTCTTAGATCAATAATTGACACTACTGCTAGTGGATCATTAATGTCAAAACCATTCGATGAAGCATATTCATTAATTGAAGAGATGGCTTCTAATTATTTTCGATGACCCTCTGAAAGGGTAAATCAAAAAAATTTAGCTAGTATACATGATTTTGATGCAATATCTATTTTAACTGCTCAAATAGCTGCTATATCAAAGAAGATAGATCAATATAAAATGAATTATTCTCCGACATCACCTATGCTTGAAGAGAACTCATTGAGATAAATGATAGAATCTCAATCTTCTTTTGAGACTTTAGATGCAATAAAAAATCATTATAATCATTCTTATGCCAATTATTATAATCCTAGTTGGAAGAATCATCCAAATTTTAGTTGGAGTAATAAAAATTCTAATGCTGCAAATCCACAATGGGGAAACAACACTGCAAACCCATTGGGAAACTCTATCAATCAAGGGAGTCAAGCTTATAAACCTTATTACCCCCCAAGCTTTAATAATTTGCAGAGTAAGGAGAAAAGGTAATCAATGGAAGAATTGATATTATAGATGGGTAGTCAATGACAAAGTGGAGCAGCCGCTATCAGAAACATGAAAAATCAATTGGGATGTATTGCTACTACACTTAGCAATAAAACTCCAGGAACATTGTCGAGTAATGTTGAAGTAAATCCTCAAGATCAAACCAAAGAGTAGATTAAAGCTATCCAACTAAAAAGTGGAAAAAGAATTAGAAAATAGAGTTCAACAAGAAGTTCAAGTTGAAAAAGATGAGGTGGAAAATGAAAAATCTGGTGAAGATTTTTGGTTTGAAGCAGAAAATCCTATTAAGCCAGTGAAAATAACAGTAGAAAGACCACCACATCCTTTTTCTTAAAGATTGAAGTAGAAAGATAGAGATAATCAATTTGCAAAATTTTTCAAAATTTTGAGGAAATTAACAATAAACATTCCATTTGTTGAAGCTTTGGAACGCAAGTCAAGCTATGTGAAGTTCATGAAAGATATACTTAATAAGAAAAGGAAGTTTATAGGTAATGAGACTGTTGCACTCAGCGAAGAGTGTAGCGCTATAATTTAGAAAAAGCTTCATGAAAAACTTAAAGATCTTGGATGTTTTACAATTTGTTGTGCTATTGGCGAACGATTTTATGGAAAGGCTTTATGTGATTTCAGAGCCATTATTAATTTTTAGAAAGTCAGGCTTAGGAAATATTTCACCTACAATTATAACTTTGCAATCAGCTGATCGTTCGATCACCTATTCTAAAGGAGTTATAGACGATGTCTTGGTAAAAGTCAATAAGTTTATCTTTTTAGTGGACTTTATTGTATTAGATATGAAGGAAGATAAATAAATTCCTATCATTTTAGGAAGACCATTAGTAGGCACTAGAAGAGCGTTGATAGATGTGCAGAAAGGAGAACTAACTATGAGAGTCAGTGATCCAAATGTTACATTTAATTTTGCAAAATTGATAAGGTACCTTACAAAGAGCAACAGATTGAATGCTTTAGAATGGATATTAATGAATACCTAAGCCATGAATATTTTAAGAATACTTTTGAAAGGGAATTTCAAAAGGAATATATGGAATATCAAGATGAGGATAGAATTCAAGATGAATCTATGGAAGTAAGTAAAGAGGATATGGATTATGTTCAAGAAAGATTTGAAATGTTGGATCCTAAAGAAAGTAATAAGAATTTGATTTCATCTATTGAGAAACCCCCTAAATTAGAACTGAAAAAGCTTCCTACACATTTGAATATGCATTTTTAGGAGATTTATCTACATTTTCTATTATAGTATCCTCAGAAATAACTAATATGCAAGAACAACAATTGTTCGAAATTTTGAAAAGATATAAGAAAGCTTTTGAATGGACATTAGCGGATATTAAAGGAATTGACCTTCAACTTGTGTGCAAGGATCTTATTAGAAGATCAACATGAACCAAGAGCTGACCCTCAAAGGAGATTAAATCCTATGATGAAAGAAGTAGTAAAGAAAGAAATTTTGAAAGTGTTAGATGTTGAAATAATATATTCCATTTCAGATAATTCTTGGGTTAGTCCAATTCACTTTGTTCCAAAAAAAGGCGGTGTGACTATAGTAAAAAAATGAGCACAATGAATTGATATCAACATAACAAGTCACTAGTTGGTGAATCTGCATAGATTATAGAAAATTAAAATCTGCCACCATAAAGGATCATTTTCCTTTACCCTTTTGGACCAAATGTTGTATAGATTAGCTGGTCATAAATAATTTTGTTTTCTAGAAGGACATATTGATTATCATAAAATACCTATTGCTCCAGAGAATCAAGAGAAAACAATACTTATTAGTCCTTATTGAACTTTCGCTTTTCGTTGAATGCCTTTTATATTATGTAATGCACCTGCAACATTTCAAATATGTATGATGTCAATTTTTATTGATTTGATTGAAAAAAGGATTGAAGTCTTTATGGATGATTTTTCTGTATTTTGAATTCATTTGAAATATGCCTAAATTATTTAGAGAAAATTTTGGAACATTGTGAAAAGACTAATCTTGTATTGAACTAGGAAAAATGTCAATTTATAGTTGCAGGAGAAATTGTACTTGAACATAAAATTTCAGAAAATGGCATAGAAGTAGAGCCTGCAAAAATATAGGTTACTTGACTTTAATCAAGATTGCCTTAAAGCCATTGAAACTTTATAGGAAAAATTGATCACTACTCCTATAATTGTTTCACTAGATTAGGATAAGCCTTTCGAATTAATGTGTGATGCTAGTGACTATGTCATTGGAGTTGTTTTAGCGCTGAGATATGATAAGAATTTTAAAGTTATATACTATGCTAGTAAGACTCTTAATGATGCTAAAATTAATTACTCCACCACTGAAAGAGAGTTATTAATTATTGTGTATGCTTTTTATAATTTTAGATCATATCTGATTGGAGCTAAATGTGTTGTACATACTGACTATTCGGCTATTAAATATTTGATCCAAAAGAAGGATGTTAAACAAAGATTAATTAGATGGGTACTTCTGATGCAAGAGTTTGATTTTTTAGTAGTCGATAGGAAATGTATTGATAATCAAATTACTGATCATCTATCATGGCTAAAACAAGAAAAGATACTTAATAAGGAAAAAAAGAATGATGAAACTTTTCCTGATGAACGAATTTATGTTGTAAAAGGATGGGAAATACTTAGTATGTTGATATTGTAAGTTATATTATTAGTGGTATTTTACCATATGGATTAACAAAATAGCAGGAAAAGAATATCATTCTTGATGCAAAATCATATTTTTGGGATGATCCATATTTATATAAGCAATGTAAAGATTTAAAGATGAGACAAAGAGATTATTCAAAAATATTATGATTCTGAATTTGGAGGACATTTTGGGAATGATAGAACTGTTCACAAAAAATTTACTATCTAGATTTTATTGGCCTACTCTACGTAGAGTTATTAATATATATATCAAAACATGTGATTGGTGTCTGAGATTAGGTAATATTTCAAGAAGAAATGAAATGCCTCTAAATTTTAATTCAAATATTGAAATTTTTTATGCATGGGGATTAGATTTTATGGGACCATTTATGCCCTCATTCAGAAATATATACATATTGATTGCAGTGGAATACATTTCAAAATGAATTGAAGCAATCACTTTACCTTGATGTGATGCTCGTATTGTTTCAAACTTTTTAATTAAAAATATTTTTACATGATATAGAATGCCGAGAGTAATCATTATCGATGGAGGATCTCATTTTAGAAATGCTACAATCACAAGATTGGTGGAGAATATATAATATACTGCATAAAGTTGCAACTTCTTATCATCCCCAGTTAGTGGTTTAGCAGAAGTATCTAATCGGGAAATTAAAAGAATTTTGAAAAATAGTTTTAATCTTAGTAAAAAGGATTGGTCTACTAGATTAGATACTGCATTATGAGGATATAGGACAGCCTATAGGACACCTTTAGGAATGTCCCCTTACAAATTAATTTTTCGGAAGATTTGTCACTTGCCAGTTGAATTGGAACATAAAGCTTATTGGGCTATAAAAGAATTCAATTTCAAATTGAAAGAAGCCGGTGAGAAAAGATTTTTGCAATTGAATAAGCTTGAGGAAATCACAAATTAATCTTACGATAATGCGAGGAATTATAAGGAAAAGATAAAAAAATGGCATGATCGGAAGATAATGAAAAGACAATTTGAACTTGGACAGGAAGTTTTATTATACAATATAAGATTGAAAATATTTCCTGAAAAAATTGAATTCTAGATAAAAAGGATCATTCAAAGTTATAAAAGTCTATCCCTATGGGGCAGTTAATATTGAAGACCCCAAGACTGGAAGAATATTTAAAGAGAATGGCCACCAATTGAAATCATATTTTGATGGTCAAAGACCAGAATTTAAAGAGACATTATTATTGGGTCACCCAGGATAAGACTGGGAATCTCAGACTGAAGACATGAAACCAAGCACTTTGTGGGAGGCAACCCATTTGTATCATTATTTATCTTATTTTTGAGTTTGTTTTATTTGAGATATTTAACATATATTTTTGTTTATCTCTTTATGTAGTCCATGTATTTACTAAAATATTTAGAAATATCTTTAATTGCCTTTTTTTATGGAAAATTGAGAATTTATTGGATCAAAATTGAAACGGCAAAAATTTTGAAACTGACACATGATGCACCACTTCTTAGAGAGCTGGCGTATGATGTGCCAGATCGGCTTATGATGCGTCGCGGGTCCAAAAATATTTAAAAAGTTGTCAAATAGCAGTTTTTGGGAGTTTCTTTTTCATATAACTCCTAAAAATTGATTCCAAACCATATTTTATAGGGAAAGATAAGGGAAGAGTCACCATTTTTCAATTCCTATGGCTTCCCACTCTAGAAACTCCGCTATAACTAAAATTTTCAACCGGAGAAAGTTCATCAGTTTTGATGCACAGAAATTACAAGATCGAGTTCTAGTGAAGAAAAGACTTATCAAAGAAAGGGGATTTGTGAATCAAGGATTCAACATGTTGAATACTCCAGTAGAAGAGACTGTTGCATAGAACCGTTGGGAAGTGCTTTGCTACCCTACTGTCGCTGTTATTGTTCCCGTAGTAAAATATTTTTTTGCAAACCTTCATGGGATCAACTAAGGAATGATTTACGTGCATGGTAGGTTTGTGCAATTCACTCGTTCAATAATAAACGAGATGCTTATGATTGAAAATGTTCATATATGCAATTATGCAAACTTTAACCCTATCAGAGAGAATATGAATGAACTCTACTGCTACCTTATGAATGAAGATGCTAATTGGAAGACCAGAGATGATGGAAATGTAAGTTTTCCTTCATCATTTTTAAATCCAGTTTCAAAAGTTTAACATTTCTTTATTGCATCAAAAGTACTGCCTAACATGAAAATTAGTAAGGTCACTAAGGAGTGTGACATTCTGAATTACTGTATAAAACCAGAAAACTTATTCATTTTGGAGTTATTATGGTGAAATCAGTTTTGGGTTTGATTGTGAATGGATCTGCAACTAGACTGGGACATCCATTTATTATTTTCCTATTATGGAGTCAATCGCAAGTACCTTATGAAAGTTGGGAAAAAGTGCTACTTGCTTGAAAGTGGATGGATCCAGAAGTCTACTACAACTGTATTGGAATAGGAGGTGAAAATGATATGAATGTACTGATGGATCAAGGTTCTCAGAATTCATCACTTATTCAGTCCTACTATAACTTGAGTGCACTTTCAAAGAGGATCAAGAAGATAGAAAAAAAATGTTTAGAATCTCATGCTCGTGATTGGGAATATTACTGAAATTCTAGATCATCTAATTTGGAGACTGAAGAAACATTTTGAAAATACAGGGCGTGTTGAAGATGGATTGGTATGTATGTTCAAGAAACATGCTTGAATTCAGGAAAAAAATTAAACTGATTAATTTTCATTTTGACCCTTCTACAATCTTTATGTGCACTACCAATCTATGGGAGGTATCTTGGAGGACGATAGTGAAGATGATGATTGAACTTAATTTATGCACGGAATGTTTTATGTAGTATTATTTGTTTTAGTTTGTTACGTTGGATTTCATTTCATTTCTAATGAATGTTATCTACGTTTATGTTTTGAATTTTGATGTTTAGATTTCAGTGTTAGGATGTTGGTTTGCTTTAGAACACTGAATTTCATGTTTTTTTTGCTTAAAAAATATTCATTTGTAGTAGCACAAATTTTATATATAAATGTGAGTTTTGTGTTGTTTGTGAAATTTTGGTGTTAGTGTGATGTTTATATATGCCTAAAAATATTTATTTAAGTTAAATAGAGGTTGACATAAAGCGGTACAAAGCAGATTTCCATAAAAACCGAAATCTGGAAAATTTGAGCTCTGACGCGTGATGCGCCAACTTAAAGAGACTTGGCACATGATGCGCCAAAGTGCCCAACACGCAATATTGCCTAGAAAATTTTAAAATCATACGGACTAACTCTATTTTCACTGCTTAAGTCATCTTCTACCTCAAGAACTTGGTCTAGGGCATCACATTGTGGACGATATAGAAGGATTTTGAGGCTAAAAATTATAGATTTCGTCTTCTCTTGGTAAGAGCTTCACTTTAACTTACAAATTTTTTATTTTCACCATGGATTATAGGAGATCCAAAAATTGGAATTTTTGATGAAAATACTTGAAGAAAACTCTTGGTGAAAAGTTTCTTACCAAATAACGTTGCTTGAGGAGTTAGATTTTTGATTTAGTAATTTATTTGAACTATATTTGGATTTTTGTAGAATTTTTGAATGCCTCCCTAAGTTCAGAGAGGAAAGCCATCCTAGGAATTTGACGTATGAAGATTTATTAGTTTCAAATCCCAACATAGTTACAATACTTAGATGGAGACCAAGAGAATGATCTAAGAGTGGGTGTTTGCAAACCCAGGTGGCGAGGTCGAAAGACTGATTCTTGCCTAAAATTGGGAATGATTCTGCTACTTCACTGTCGTAGTAATTGTCCCGATGGTTTGGGAGTTTATGCAAACCTAAGATTAACTACTGATGATCACATCCTTATTTAAGGTAAACAAGTTGAGTTTATTGCTGATCGGATCAATATGCTTTATGGTTTGAGGGGTTTTTTTTATTGATGAATATGCCGCATTTGTGATGACTGATTCATCACTAGAGGAAGTGATTGCATTTTTGACTGATGGAAGAGGGGAATAGAAATTAAAAAAAATAAGATAGTTAACTTCCCTTCTTCTATGTTGATTATTTAGTCAAAACTATGCCACCTCTTTATTTCTGTCAAACTGTTGCCAATAAATCGCTTGACTAAAGTTACTAAAGATAAAGTTGTACTTAACTATTGCCTTCAGAACATGAAGGCAATAGATGTGGGTGCACTTATAGTTTGACATGCGCGAAGTATTGCTGGTAGTTCTACAGTTGGAGGATAGGGATACCCTTCCTTAATTTTCACTCTATGTGAACAATCAGGAGTAGAATCCCATAGAAATGAAGAGAGATTGCAACCATAAAATCCGATCGAGAAGCATATGATTCAGAGAGTAGAATCATTTGTTGAGTCTAGAAGTGGAAGAAGATATAGGCTCTCTACATCTACTGCATGGGCATCTTCTTCTAGATCTGTATCACTTGAAGGTATTATGGACCAACTGATGATTCAACAGATGGATAGAGTAAATATTCAAACTCAATTGGGAGAGATAAGAGCAAGGAATACATATAATGTTAAATATTAGCAGAGGAGATTTCAATATGATATTGACTTTTAAAATGCCATGGTAAGACACCTTAGGGGTGAACCTAATGTGGACTTTCCTACTTGCTCCAGTTTCACTCCCTATGCTCCCATCCATGAAGAAGAAGAAGAAAAAGAATCAGATGATGAAGAGTAAGGAGATGAAGATTGATGTTTTATGAGTCTTATTTAGTTTTTTTGATGTTTGTTTGTTGTTTGTATTTGTATTAAGGATGTACTTTTATTTGAAACTTGTTGTAGTAAAAGACTTTTTATGTTGTGTTGTGAACTGAATCTGTACTAGTTAATGTAGACATTCATTTTTTCTACATTTTTAGTATGTTTAGTTTAGTTTGTCAGTTTAGTTTTATTTTTTGTATTTAGGTTTTTAATTTTTAGTAAGTTCTGTAGAATATATTATGTTTTATTTAATGCTTTAAATTTTGTATGTAGTTTTACAGTTATTACCTACAGTGTACCAGAGCCCTGTTTCATAGTCACAAATCCTCTACAGGTTAGTTTTTATTTTCATGTATTTACTATTTTCTTTCACCTATTAAATTTTGTATTCAAAATATTTTTAAAGTCATTTAAAAACTTATGTTTGGGGTAAGCAAAGTTTTTTTTTGAAAAGGAGTAAACTAAATTTTATTTGACCTTAAGTAACTGTATTTTTAAAAATTAATTTAACATGGCTTGGGGTACGAAGATTTAACTTTAAATGACTATACTTCTATTTATAAGTATTAGAGTAATTTTTGGTAAAGAGTTTTTAATAATGAAGGTTAATTCTAAAGTTGAAGATATTTGGTATGATAAGATAAGACTATGATTTTTTATTTAAAGTAAAGGAAATTGTATTTTTGAAGTGTTAAGAATTTTAGAGATTCATGTAAGAAGAAAGGAATGAAACTTTATGAAAAATCATAAACTAATATGAATTTATAAAATGAAGAAAGGTAAGAAGTTTTAACTTTAAGAACAGGATAGTGAAGTTCAAAATCATTAAAGGCTATCTAGATATAATAATTCTCACTGAAAAAGAAAAAAAAAAGAAAAGAAAAGATTGAAAAGATCCTAAAAGAAAAGAAAAAAATATAAGTGAGGAGAAGCTTGAGGAAATGCCTAATAAAAAATTGGTTTCACTTGAATCAACATAAGGAAAAAACTTTATTACATTTTCTAAACTTGTATTAGATTATTAGTAGCATTCCTAGTAAAGTTTCATGAAGTTCTTTTTCATATGAATGTTCTAATTGTCTTAAAATTTGAATCTAAGTTATTAAAGGATTTTTATTAAATTTTGCTTTTCTATTTATTAAACTAAAGTATAAAAGTTATATGTTAATCTCTATCCTAAGTCATATGCTTTTATGTAATAAAAGAGTCACTTGAGGATAAGTAACATTTAAGTTTGCAGGATTTTTATACACTAAAATAATATACTCTTTTAAGTGCCTATTTTATGCTTACTATTGGTGATATGAAACTTTAAAAAAGGGTTTGTTTTTGTTGCAAGTATATCATTTTTAGGCATTTGAAACAAAAATGGCGAAAAGGAAGAAATTTGGAGCAAAAGGAGCCAATTTTGGTTTATGGCGCATGACTCGCTAAAATTCAGAGAGATGGCGCATGAAGCACCAGGGATGACTTTTCAAACTAAGGCAATTTGAGACAAAATTTGTGTGAATTATCAAAGGGATAGTTGTTCTACACACTCCTTGGAGTGATTCAATGCATCTAGACACTTTGGAAGGTTCTTTTATGAAGGGATATGACTCTTGTATCAAATGACACATTTTTTTAAATCAAAAGAGTTGACTTTTGGAGGGAACTTTGGAGGGAATTTTGAATTCTTTTCTAAATGAGGTAGCCCAAAGAAAAAGATGAAGACTTGAAGAGGCTTAAAATGGGGATG
Organism: Phalaenopsis hybrid cultivar; assembly: GCA_002079205.1. Lineage (NCBI taxonomy): Eukaryota > Viridiplantae > Streptophyta > Magnoliopsida > Asparagales > Orchidaceae > Phalaenopsis > Phalaenopsis hybrid cultivar. Next base: position 33,084 of record JXCR01002256.1, read on the forward strand.
AAAAGAGAGGTTTTGTTGTGTGGCGTGAGGGTTAGAGAGAGAGAGAAGAGGAGATTTTCTTCTAGGTTTGTAAGAGGAGAGGGGTGGTGAGAGATTTCTTCATCATTACATTTCTAAGAGAGAATTGGGAGTGTTCGTAAAGAGAGAAAGGCGTGGAGAGAACTTCTAGAAATTTGCTTGGGAAGGTTTGTAAGTTAAGTTGTATTTTTATTTCTTTTATTTTGTAAACTCATTTTTATATATGAAATTTGTGCTTTATTGTGTCCTTATCATGACTTGTGAGTAGTCTTCTTTATACTTCTCCCTACTTTGAAGATATGCTTTTTTGAAGAATATATTTTTTTTTCTACAAATTTAAATTATAATAATTTGTGATGATTTGAACTTTGATCTTCATTTACTTTTTGATCTGGCTAATTGAAATGTTAAAACTTCTTGAGAGACATGTTTTTAAATGAGATATGATTTCTACAACATAGGGAGAATCACCTTTGATTTCATGCGAGAGTATGTCATCCAAGGGATTGGGTGCAAATAAATAAGGAAATATACTTTTGTTGGATGCAAAATTGAAGATTTTAAGGTGACAGATTAAAACCCCCAATTTGGTTCAGTTGATTGGAAACTAATGTGAGATTGTTATCCNTTCATAGCTCAACCAATTTAAATCATCATTTCACAAATCTCAAGACAAGGAGAAAGACAGAGAAAACTACTTAGAACTCATGGGGAAGACACAACAAAACTCGGAATTCATATATAAAAGCAAATTCATATAAACTACAACAAATAAATAACACTTATCTCTAATTCCTCCCCAATCAAACACATCAAAGTTCCTTTGAGTCTCTTCATTTCTTTACAACACACAAAATTCCTCTTCAAAGCGGCAAGGAGGAAGAAATCTCTCACTTTCCTTCCACTCTCACAATCTCTCGAAGAATTCCTCACAATTAGACTCTAAAGTGAACTTTTTACACCCTATTGGAACCTCTCTAACCTCCAGATCCTCTCTCTTTTTTTTTGAACTTTGGCTAAAATCCTCTTTTAAAGATGTAGAAGAGTTTTCCCAAGAGTTGCCTAAGCATCCCTTCAAAAATCATCCACATTCAATGCACTTTTGAACATAACTGCTAATCTCACTGTTGGCGGCCTCGAGGGCGCTGTCGGCGGGTCTTCTAAATTATTTAATCTGGAGTCTTAGGAAATTCTCGTTGTCGGCGCCGTTGGGCTTGCCGTCAGTGCCCTAGTTCAAATCTTCACATTTTGGTCTTGTTCGCTCCAAATTTGTTCCTTTTTGCATCTTTTTGCTCCAATGACCCTAATTCATCATTCCTGCAACAAAAAATTAAAAATACCTTTCTTTAAAGTGTAATATCATCAAAAATAGTGTAAAATAGGTATGAAAATCTCAACATATTTTCTTTTGGTTAAAATCCCCCAAACTTAACTATTACTTGTCCTCAAGTAATTTTAGTACTATATAAAAGTTATAATATACTGTAGTAAAGTTTTAATTCAGAAATACTATAAGTTTGATTTAAATAAATACCATAGTAAAATTTTTAGAAAAAATTCAAGTAATTAAATTAACTTTGTAGCTACAAGATTATCCAGTCATAAGTTTAAGAGTTCTAGTCTTCTATTCATTTCAAGAATGACTATATGTTGTAATATTAAGTCACTTAGAATATTCAAATGATAGGAACTTCATGAGAACACTACTAGTAAAAGATCTAATCCATAAATATAAGTTCAGGAATGTATTTAGGTTTTCCTTTTAGGTAGGTCCAATGAAGCCAATTTTTTATTAGGCATATCCTCAAGCTTCTCCTCACATTCATATATTTTTTTTCTTTCTTTTCTTTACTCTTTTTCATTTGGATTGCTTTCAATCCTATATACTTTTCTTTTCTTTTCAGGAATTGTTGTCAATCCTTTCTTTTTCCTTTTTTCAAGTGAGGATTATTATATCTGGATGGCCCTTAATGATTTTGAACATCACTTTTTATCCCTAAATTTGAAACTCAAAGCATTCCTTTAACTTATAAATATTTCATAATTTTTACATTATTGAACCCCAATCTTTTCTTCTCAAATGAATTTCCATATTTTTAACACTTCAAAATATAGCTTCCTCTACTTTAAATAGTTAACTATAGTCTTATTCTCTTTTACTAAATATCTTAATCTACAAAATTAATTTTTATTACAAAAATATTACTTTAAATCTACCATAATATTTAAATATCTACAACATATAGTTACCTGAATTAAATTTTTTAGAAGACTTGTCACTTGCCTGATGAATTGGAGCTTAAAGCTTATTGGGCTATATAAGAATTCAATTTCAATTTGAAAGAAGCTGGTGAGAAAAGATTATTGCAATTGAATGAGCTTAACAAAATTAGGATTGAATCTTACGATAATGCAAGGATTTATAAGTAAAATACTAAAGAATGGCATGATTAGAAGATAATAAAAAGAGAATTTGGACCTAGACATGAATTTTTATTATATAATGCAAGATTGAAATTATTTCCTGAAAAATTGATGTCTAGGTGAAAGGGTCATTTAGAGCTATAAAAGTCTATCTCTATGGGGCATTCAATATTGAAGACCCCAAAACTATAAGAATATTTAAAGTAAATGGTCACAAATTGAAATCATATTTTAATGGTCAAAGACTAGCTTTTAAAGAGACAATAATGTTGGGTCACCCAGAATAAGACTGGGAATATCAGGCTGACGACAATAAAGTAAACGCTTTGTGGGAGGCAACCCATTTGTACCATTGTTTAGTTTGTTTTTGAGTTTGTTTAGATTGAAATATTTCACGTATATTAATGTTTATGTCTTTATATTGTCTTTGTATTTGATAAATATTTAGAAACATCTTTATTTACCTAATTTCATGGAAAATTGAGAATTTATTGGATCGAAATCGAAACAACAAAAATTTTGGAACTGGCGCATGATGCGACAAATTGATGCATGATGCGCCACTTTCCAGAGAGCTGGCGCATGATGCGCCGCGGGTTTGAAAATGTTTAAAATGTGTCAAATGGCAGTTTTTTTGGGGTTTCTTCTCCATATAACTCCTAAAGATAACTCCAAACCATATTTTCGGAGGAAAAACGAGGGAAGAGTCACCCCCTTTTCAATTCCTATGGCTTCCCACTCTAGAAACTCTTCTATATTTGGAATTTTCAACTGAAGAAAGTTTGTCAGTTTTGATGCACAGAAATTACATGATCAAGTTTTGGTGGTACTGAAATGGGAGATTAAAATGATATGAATGTACTGATGGATCAAGGATCTCAGAATTCATCACTTGTTCAGCCCTACTACAATTTGAGTGCACTTTCAACGAGGATCAAGAAGATAAAAAAAGATGTACAGAATCTCATGCACTTGATTGGCAATAATACTGAAATGCTGGCAGATCTAGATTGGCTACTGAAGGAACATTTTAAACATATATGGCGTATTGAAGATGGATTGGTACGTATGTTCAAGAAACATGCTTGGATTGAGGAGGCAAATTCAACTGATAAATTTCCATTTTGACCTTCTATAATCTGTATGTGCAATACCAATCGATGGGAGATATCCAAGAGGACCATAGTGAAGAAGATGTTTGATCTTAATTTATGCACGGAATGTTTTGTGTAGTACCGGTTGTTTTAGTTTGTTGTGTTGGATTGCATTTCCTTTCTAATGAAAACTATCTATGTTTATGTTTTAAAATTTGATTTTTAGATTTCAGTCTTAAGATGTTGGTTTGTTTTAGAACATTGAATTTAATGTTTGTTTGCTTGAAAAAATGTTAGTTTTTAATAGCACAGATTTTATATATAAATGTGAGTTTTGTGTTGTTTGTGAAGATTATATGTTATTGTTATATTTATATATGCTTAGAATGGTTTATTTGAGTCAAATAGAGGTTGATGTAAAGCAGTACGGAGTAGATTTTTACGGAAACCAAAATCAATAAAATTTGAGCTTTGGTGCATGATGTGCCAACTTACAGAGCCTCGCGCAAGATGTGCCAAATTGGTGCATGATGCGCCAAATTGGCCCAAGATGCGCCAAAGGTCCGAACACACTATATTGCTTAGAAAACTACAAAATCGCACGGATAAAATCCATTTTCCCTACTTGAGTCATCTCCTACCTCAAGACCTTTGTCTTGGACATTGTGGGAGAAAGAGAATGATTTGGAGGCTAAAAACTATAGATTTCATCTTCTCTTGGTAAGAGCTTCACCTTAACTTAGAAATTTTTTCTTTCACCATGGATTTTGGGAGATCCAAAAATTCAAATTTTTGATGAAAACACTTAAAGAAAACTCATGGTGAAAAGTTTCTTACCACATAACCTTACTTGAGGAATTAGATTTTAGATTTAGTAATTTATTGGTACTATATTTGGATTTTCATAGAATTTTCAAATTTCTCCCCGAGTTAAGCAAGGAAGGCCATCAGGGAACTTTGATGCATGAAGATTTGTTAGCTTCAAAGCCCAACATAGTTACAATACTCAGATGGATACCAAGAGAATGATATAAGAGCGGACGTTTGCAAACCCGGGTGACAAGGTTGAGAGACTAATTCTTGTCAGGAATTGGGAAAGATTCTGCTACTTCACTGCCGTAGCAATTGTTCCGATGGTTCGGGAGTTTTATGCAAACCTGAGATTCACTACTAAAGGTCACATCCTAGTTAAAGGTAAACAAGTTGAATTTACTGTTGATCAGATCAATCCTTTTATGGTTTGAGGGGTGTATTTTTTTATGAATATGTTGCATTTGTGATAACTGATTCATCATTAGAGAAAGTGATTGCATTTTTGACTGATGGAAGAGAGGAATGGAAAATTAAGAATAACAAGATAGTTAACTTCTCTGCTTCCATGTTAATTATTCAGTCAAAAATATGACACCACTTCATTTCTGCCAGACTATTGCCAACAAATCATTTCGCTGATGTTACTAAAGATAGAGATGTACTCAACTATTGCATTCAAAACATGAAGGCAACAGAAGTTATCGCACTTATAGTTCAACATGCTCGAAGTATTGTTAGTAGTTCTACAATAGAAGTATTGGGATACCCTGCTTTAATTTTCACTGTATGTGAACAATCAGAAGTAGAATCCCATAGAAATAAAGAAAGATTGGAGCCACAGAATCCGATTGGGAGACATATGATTCAAAGAGTAGAATCATTTGTTGAGTCTATAAATGGGAGAAGGGATAGACCCTCTACATCTACTGCAGAGGCATCTACTTCTTGATCTACATCGCTTGAAGGTATTATGGATCAACTCATGATTCAACAGATGGATGTAGTAAATATTCAAACTTAGTTAGGAGAGATAGGAAAAGGAATGCATATAATGATGAATATCAACAGAGGAGAGTTAGCATGATATTGAGTTTGAAAATGCCAAAGTAAGACACCATAGGAATGAACCTAATGTGGACTTTCCTTCTTGCCCTAGTTTAACTCCCTATACTCCCATTCATGATGATGATGATAAAGAAGAAGAAGAAGAAGAAGATTAGATGATGAAGAGGAAGGGGAATTTATGTATTGTATGCTTCTGTTTATTAAGTATTGTGGTAAATTTAGGGTTTAGGGTTTTTAATAATGAAGGTCAATTCTAAAGTTGAAGATATTTGGTATGATAGAATAAGATTATGACTTTCTATTTAAAGTAAAGAAAATTGTATTTATGAAGTGTTAAGAATTTTAGAGTTTCATGTAAGAAGAAAAGAATGAGACTTTATGAAAAAATCATAAACTAATATGAATTTATAAAGTGAAGAAAGGTATAGATTTTTAACTTTAAGAAAAGAATAGTGAAATTCAAAATCATTAAAGGTTATCTAGGTATAAAAATCCTCACTTGGAAAAAGAAAAGAAAAGAAAGAAATGAAAGATACTAAAAGAAAAGAAATAAATAAAAGAGAAAAAAAGAAAAGAAAAATAAGTGAGGAGAAGCTTAATTAAAAATTGGCGTCACTTGAATCAACTTAAGGAAGGGGCTTTATTACATTTTCTAAACTTATATTGGAGTATTAGTACCATTCCAAGTAAAGTTTTCTTGAAGTTTCTTTTCATATGAATGTTATAAATATCCTTAATATGAAAAATTGCAATTCTTCTTGAAATGAATAGAGATTTAGAAATCTTAAATTTGATTGCTAAATATTGATAGACTTATAGTTTGAACCTAAGTTATTAAAGGTTTTTCTTGATTTTTGTTATTATATTTATTAAACTAAAGTATAGAAGTTATAAGTTAATCTCTATCCTAATTCATATGCTATTATGTAATAAAAGTGTCACTTGAGGACAAGTAACATTTAAGTTTGGGGGATTTTGACACACCAAAATAATATATTTTTTTAAGTACATATTTTATGTTTATTTTTGGTGATATTGCACTTTAAAGAAGGGTATTTTTGTGTTTTTTTTGTAGTTATATCATTTTTAGGCATTTAGGGCAAAAGTGACAAAAAGGACGAAATTTGAAGCAAAAAGAGCCAATTTTGGATTCTGGCGCATGATGCGCCAGATCGGAGCATGATGCGCCAAAATTTAGAGAGCTAGCGCAAGATGCGCCTGGGACGACTTTTTCAAATTAAGACAGTTCGAGACAAATTTTTCTTAAATTTTCAAAGGGAGAATTTCATGCGAATTTTCAAAGAGACACTTGTTCTACACACCTCTTGAAGTAATTCAATGCATCTAGATACTTTAGAAGGTTATTTTATGAAGGGATATGAATCTTGGATCAAATGACACATCTTTTGAATTCAAAAAAGTTGACTTTTGGAGGAAATTTTGGAGGGAATTACAAATTCTATTCCAAAGGAGGTAGCCTAAAATAAAAGAAGAAGACTTCTCATTTCTGTTTGTGTGACGTGAGGGAGAGAGAGAAAGTGGCATGAGTTAGAGAGAGAGAGAAGAGGAGATTTTTTTCTAGGGTTGTAAGAGGAGAGGAAAGGTGAGAGATTTCTTCTTCATTACATTTCTAAGAGAGAATTGGGAGTGATTGTAAAGAGAGAATGACTTGGAGAGAACTTATAGGGATTTACTTGGGAAGAATTGTAAGATAAGTTGTATTTTTATTTCTTTTGTTTTGTAAACTTGTTTTTATTCAATTTTTATCGTATCCTTCTCATGAATTATGAGTAGACTTCTTGATCATTCTCCCTACTTTGAAGATATGGTTTTGTGAAGAATAGATTTTGTTTTACACGGTTTTAAATGATAATAATTTTTTATGATTTGAACTATGATCTTCATTTACTTTCAATCTGACCAATTAAAATGTTAAAACTTGTTGAGAGATATATGTTCTTAAATGAGATATGATTTCTACAACATATGTAGAATCACATTTGATTTCATGGGAGAGTATGTCATCCATGGGATTGGGTGCAAATAAATAAAGAAATATACTTTGTTGGATGCATAATTAGAGATTTTAAGGTCACAGATTAAAACCCCCAATTTGGTTCAGTTGATTGGAAACTAATGTGAGATTGTTATCCCTCAAATGAGGGAGTAGTGGGAGCTCTGGAGTGGTAGCATGTATCCTCCCAGCCTAAAGACGGAATTAGGGACCAAACTCTGGATTAGACAATGTTTTTTATAGCACTCGAAAGAGGGTAAAGAGCAGAATTGCTTCTATTTGGCACAAAACAGTTTATATATATAATTTTTAAATGATTTCAATTTCTTTACTAACCATATACTCATTGTAAAGTGGAAGGATGCTTTCTTTAATTTGAACTATTTGTCAGAACAACAAAAACTTTGTTAAATTTTTGTAATTTTACTTTTGAAAGTTTAGTGTTTAGTTTAGTTTAATTTCTGTAATTTTACATCTACATTTTAATTAGCATTCACCTGAGTGGTAAATTTTCAAACTGTACCTTACTTTTATTTTTTGTTTTTGTTATAAAATAATTTTCATAATTTACTTTAAGATTCTCCAACTTCCCCGTGGGATCGATATCTAGGACTCCATTAGAGCCATGTATTACTTAAATAATATGTATACTTGTGTTGATATTTGATCCCTGGATACTGCTAATATGCACAGTACAACAATAATTCAAATTATATTTCACTTCTATTTCCTTACTTTGCAACAAAACAAAAAACTTAATCCAGAAGAAAAATAAGAATTCAACTTTTAATTTATATATATATTGAGATACTACGCAAGTATATGTATCGTTATCAAGTAATATAGGACTTTTTAATTAAGACCTGAATATCGAACCCANGGTATCCTCCTAGCCTAACCACATAATTAGGGACCAAACTCTGGATTAGTCAATGCTCTTTATAGCACTCAGAAGATGATAAAAAATAAGATTGGTCCTATTTGGCACAGAACAGTTTATATATATATATATATATTCAAATGATTTCAATTTCTTCACAAACCATCTACTCATTGTAAAGGGGAAGGATGCTTTCTTAAATTTGAACTTTCCTTCACAACATAAACTTTGTTTAATTTTTGCAATTTTATTTTTGAAATTTTAGTATTTAGTTTAGTTTAATTTTTGTAATCTTACATCTGCATTTTAATTAGCGTTCACCTCAGTAGTCAATTTTCAAATTTTGCACTTTACTTTGCTTATTGTTTTTATTATAAAATAATTTCCATAATTTACTTTACGATTTTCCAACTTCCCTGTGGGATCGATATCTAGGACTTCGTTGAAGCCCTTTATTACTTGCACGATATGTAAACTTGCGTTGATATTTAGGAGAGATTTGACAATTTCAAAAATAGTTTTAAAGTATAAATTATATTTATAAAAAGTTTTTTTTGTGCAGATTATATTGCATAATTATTATAAATATATCTGCATCAAGTTTTTGGCATTGTTAAAGTGGTCTCAACATCATAAATATTTGTATATACAAATCTTTTTTGTCAAGACTTCTCCTCATACCCTTCTATTTATAGGATCTAAACTCCTCCTAAAACTCCTAGAAACATATTAGAACTGTCTCCCATGTTAGATCCAACCAATTCTCATTTAAAACTTCTAAAAACTGAAATTCACATATTTTTTTTAACTGTCAAGCTTAAGCACCAGATTTTGGCGCTTAAGCACCGGTGCTAAATTTAGCACAGGTCAACTTAATGTCCAAATACGTGTTCTAACATGTCTAAGTCATCTTTTAAAGTCTTAGAAAAATCACTAACTCATTATATATTCAAAATACTACCAGAATTTTCTAAATCACACGCAACAACGTAACAATAAAAATAAACACACAGATAACTATGGGTTGCCTCCCACAAAATGTTTGGTTTAACATTGTTAGCCCAACATAACCAATTCTTATTTTGGTTGAGAAAACATCATAAAATTATTTAATTTATGTTGGTAACCTAAAAAGTAGGATTTCAGCCTTTGACCATTCATTTTTAATATTTTATCAATTTTGGGATCTTTGATATTCATAGCTTCATAGGGATAAACTTTCATCACAATAAATGGGCCCATCCACTTGGACTTAATATTTCTTGGAAAAAAAAATCTTAACCTTGCATTAAGAAGCAAAACTTGTTGCACTGGCTGAAAATTTTTAGTAAGACTCCTCCGATCATGCCATATCTTCAATTTTTTTTCTAAATCTTAATACTTTCATAAGATTCATTCCTTATCTCTTCAAGTTCATTTAATTGCAATAACCTTTTCTCATCGTCATTCTTTAAATTGTCATTAAATTCTTTAATAGCCCAATATGCTTTTTACTCAAGTTCAACTGGTAAGTGACACGCTTTCCTAAATATTAGCCTGTATGGGGAAATTCCTACAGGAGTTCTATATGTAATCCTATAAGCCCACAAAGCATAGCCAAGTTTGATTGACCAATTCATTTTGGTTAGATTTACAAATTTTTCCAATATTCTTTTAATTTCATGATTGGATAATTTAGTCGGACCATTTTTCTATGGATGATAAGTAGTAGCAATTTTATAGTTAATATGATATTTCTTTAATAACTATTCCATTACTGCATTTTTGAAATGAATTCTCCCGTCAATTATGATTACTCTCTTCATCCCAAATGTATAAAATATGTTTGTTCTTAAAAACTTTGCAACACCTTAAGCATCACATCGAGGTAAAGCAACAACTTCTATCCAATGGAATACGTAGTTTACTGCTAACAATATATGTAAAATTTCAAAAGAAATGTATAAATGGTCACATGAAACCTAATCCCCAAACATCAAATATCTCAACTTCTAAAACATAATTAAGGGGCATCTCATTCCCCTTAGAAATACTGCCTACTCATTGACATCAATCACAAGTTTTGATATAAGTGTTAACATCTCTAAAGATTGTAGGAAAATAAAATTCATATTGTAAAATTTTGTATGTTGTTTTATCAACACGAAAATGCCCCCCAAAATCAGAATTACGCCATTTATGGATAATTTCATTAGTTTCTTGTAAAGGTACACATCTTAAAATAATTAGATCATTTCCTTATTTATATAAAAATGGGTCATCCCAAATATAAGTCTTAACTCAGATAAAAATTTCCTCTTTTCTTGGTATGTCATTTCATAGGGTATAATATCACTAACAATGAAGTTTATAATGTCGACATATCATGAAACACAACTCATTAACATTGAACAATTTTTCATCTAGATAATGTTCATCAATTTCCTTTTCAAAATCGAGTGATTTCTCTAATTCAAGCCTCGACAGATGCTCAACAATTTGATTCTCAACTCCCTTTCTATCTACTATCTCAAAGTCAAATTCTTGCAAAAGAAGAACCCATGTTATAAGTCTTGGTTTTGCATCCTTATTTTTAATTTAATACTTAATAGCAGAATGATTTGTATGCACAATACATTTAGTTTTAATTAAGTATAATTTAAATTTATCAAAAGTATATACTACTGCTAGTAACTCTTTCTCAGTTATGGTGTAATTAATTTTAGCTTCATTAAGAGTTCTACTAGCACAATAGATAACCTGAAAAATCTTATCAAGTTTTTATCCTAAAACAACTTAAATAGTATAATCACTAGCATCACACATCAGTTCTAAAGTTTTTCCTCAATCTGGTAAAATAATAATTGGTGCAATGACTAATTTTCTTTTAATAGTTCAAATGCTTTTAGGCATTCTTTGTTAAAATTAAAAGTTGCATCTTTTTCAAGGAAATGGCATAGAGGCGTAGCAATTTTTGAGAAGTCTTTAATATATCGCTTATAGAATACATCATTTCCTAAAAAACTACTAATTTCCTTCACACTTGTTAGGTGAAGTAAATTAGCGATTACCTGAGATTTTGCTGGGTCTAGTTCCTTACCATTTTCTGCAATTTCATGTCTCAAAACTATTTCTCCTGCTACCATAAATTTGCATTTTTCCCAATTAAGGACTAAATTTGTTTCTTCAAAGCACTTAAGAACTTTTGATAAATGTTCTAAAAATGATTCAAATGAAGTTTTAAACACTGAAAAATCATCCATAAAAACTTCAATCCCTTTTTCAATTAAATCTAAGAAAAAATAGTCATTATACATCTTTGAAATGTTGCAGATGCATTAAATAAACCAAAGGGCATTTTTGTAAAAGCAAATAGACCATAAGAACTGGTAAAAGTAGTTTTCTTTTGATCCTCAGAAGCTATTTGTATTTTGAGATAACCGGTATATCCATCCAGAAAACAAAAGTATTTATGCCTAGTTAATCTATCCAACATTTGATCCAGAAAGGGTAGTGGAAATGCTCTTTCCAAGTGGTGAGATTTAGTTTTCTATAATAAATGCATATTCACTATCTTGTGACTTCTCTTGTTCGTACTAACTTATTATGTTCATTTAAAGTCACAATCACTCCTCCTTTCTTAGAAACACAGTGAATTAGACTAACCCATGCACTATATGAAATATGGTAGATAATTCCAACATCTAACCACTTTAAAATTTCTTTCTTAACTACTTGTTTCATAATAAGATTCAATCTCCTTTGAGGATCAGACCTAGGTTTGCAGTTCTGTTCTATATGAATTCTATGCATACAAATTGAAGGACTGATTCAATTTATATCAGCAATTGTCCGTCCAATGGCTTTCTTGTAACTTTTAAAGTTTTCATAAAACTCACTTCTTCTTTTGTAGATAATTTTAAGGAAATTATAACAGATAATGTAGAGGAATCACCTAAAAAGGCATACTTCAAATGTTCAGGAAGTAACTCCAACTCAAGCTCAAGAGGTTTTTCAATTGATGGACAAAAAGATGTATATTTTTTTGCTATGTCCAAAACATCAAAACTTTCTCGAATATAATTTGAATCTTCCTTATATAAATCTTCATTTTTATCTAATTCCTCTTCTTGCTCATATTCCAAATCTTTAATTTCATATTTCTCTTCATAGGTTGTTTTGAAATGACATTCACTTAAATATCTTATAACAACAATTCTATAACATTCATCATCTTTACCTTTTCCCGAGTATTTCATTGATTTGAAAATATTAAATGTAATTGTTTGATCATTGACACGCATAGTTAATTCTCCTTTCTGAACATCTATCATTTCTTTTCCAGTGGCAAGGAAAGGTCTCCCCAAAATGATTGGCATCTCCTTATCTTCCTTCATATCTAGCACAATGAAATCAACAGGAAAGATAAATTGATCCACTTTTTAAGAGATCTTTTATAACTCCTTTAGGATAGGTTATTGAACGATCTGCTAACTGCAGAGTTACAAAAGTAGGGGTTATTTCTCCTAATCCTAGTCATTTAAATATTGATAATGGTATAAGGTTGATGCTTGAATCTAAGTTACATAAAACTTTCCCATAAAATTTGTCTCCTATTGCACATAGAATTGTAAAGCTACCAGGATCTTTAAGCTTTTTAGGAATGTTTTTTGAATTATAACAATGCACTCCTCACTAAGTGCAATAGTCTCATTATCTTCAAGCTTCCTTTTCCTATTAAGAATATACTTAAAAAAATTCACATAGCTTGGCATTTCTTCTAGAGCTTCAGTAAATGGAATATTAATTGTAAGCTTCTTAAAAATTTCCATAAATTTTGAAAATTGCTTATCCTAACTTTTGTTGTCGAAGCCTCTGAGCAAATGGAGGTGTTGGTTTTTCTAAGTCAACTTTAAGTGGAGAAATAGGTCTCTCTAAACATTTCAAAGCATCCTCTTTTGGTTGTTCAATCTCTTCTTACTCTACTTTAGTTTCTTTTTGTACTCTACCATCTAATTCTCTTTCGCTTCAAAGTTGAATGGCTTTTACTTGCTCTTTATTTTGGTCATTTGGATTTACTTCTGTATTACTAGGAAGTGTTCCTTGGGATTTATTACTTAATGAATTTCTATTTGTCCCAACCAATTCTCAATATTTCTAGTTGTAGCTCCTTGACTTTGTACTTGATTTCCCATTTGTAACACCACTTCTTTTATAGACAACTTCTTCTCCTTAAATTGTGGATTACTATTAAAACCTAGAGAGTAAGTAGGTCTATAATTACTATTCCCTTGGTTGTTCCAGTTTTCTAATGGGTTTACTTGGTTGTTCCCCCATTGCTGATTATTATCACCTGAAGTATTATTTCTGATAAAGCTGGGATGGTTCTTCCAACCTGGGTTATAATAATTTGAATATGGGTTATTCTGCTTGTTAATTATGGAATTCAAAGTTTATAATGATGCTTGAGAATCCACTATTTGACCTAATGAATTTTCTTCAATCATGGAAATTGATTGAGAAAAATTCATTCCAATTTGGTCTAACTTTGGTGAAATTGCAACAACTTGATTTTCTAACATTGCAAAATCATCAGTTTCATGAACATTGGCTACTTTCTTATGATTTACCCTTATAGAAGGCCATTGAAAATTATTTTGTAGCCATTTCTTCAATTAAAGCATAAGCGTCATTAAATGGTTTTGACATCATTAAACCACCAACAGCGGCATCGATAACAGATCTAAGAGATCCAACTAATCCAATATAAAATGTTTGAATTATTGACCAATTTTGTATATCATGGTGTGGACACTTTCTTAAGAGTTCTTTAAATCGTTCCCATGCTTCCTAAATAGATTCTACTTCAAACTGGCAAGAAAATGTAATATCATTTCTAAGCTTCACAGTTTTTGATGGTGGAAAATATTTAGCAAGGAATTTCTGCACAAAATCACTCCAAGTTCTGATAGATCTAGATGATAAGGAATGTAACCATATCATAGCCTTATCCCTCAGTGAGAAAGGAAATAATCTAATTCTTATAGCATCATCTGATACACCATCATATTTAAATGAAACACACAATTCTAGAAAATTGGCAAGATATGAATTTGAATTTTTAGTTGGTGCTCCCCCAAACTGTTTACCATTTAGATCATAACAGGTTTAAGCTCAAATGAATTAGCCACTACAGTGGGTTTTTAAATACTATAATGAAGTTCATCCACCGTAGGGTTTGTATAATCTATTAAAGTTCTAAACTCTTCAGTATTTTGATTACTTTGATTTGTCATTTCTTGAAATTTTTTAGTAATATTGAATTTTTTAATTTTTCTAGTAGTTCTTTCTAATTCAGAATCGTAATGCACAAGTCCTATGGAACCTGAACTACGCATACATTTCTATAAAACACAAAAAAATAAAAAATAACAATAATAATAAAAATAAAAAACACACAAATAAGAACTTAATATAAAATAACACTACAATATTCCTATAATAAATCTTAAAGTTTAAAATAAGACTTTGTAAAAATAGAAATTTTTTTGCATTCTAAAAACTTCTCTTTTTTTATTATTTTCTAAATTTTGGTTCCCCAGCAATGGCGCCAGAAACTTGGTGTTGATTATTCGGTATAGATGTAAAATGCGATGTATGTGATCATATGCTTAACTTCATTAATAGTTATTCCTAATTAGTAACAAAGCCAAAAACATCATCCAAAGTGAAAGCTAGGTAAGTTTTCCATTGTGAAATAAATAAGAATATGATTATAATAAGTAAATATGGGACACTACGCAAATATAAGTATCGTTATGAAGTAACAAGGTACTTTTAATTAAGCCCTGAATATCGAACCCACACGGAAGACTGCAATATGCACTTTAAAAGTTTAGATGACAAAAATTTATTTAGCAAAATTTTCTTACTTTCACTTAAGATTCTATAACAGGAATGAAAAATAGATTATTTTTGTAATTTATTTAGCAAAATGTTCTTACTTTCACTTAAGATGTTATAATAGGAATAAAAATTTGATTCTTTCTGTAATTTTTGGTTTTTGAAAATAAAGTAAGTAACTAATTAACTTACCTAAATATTTCCAAGATGAAGGAAACATAATTAAAATATCTTTTTCCTTATCATGAATAAGTAAAAAGTATAGAAATTCTGTTCTGGAAGTATGTTAAATGTGTTGTGCCATATAATAGCAATAATATTCTTTACCCTTACTAGAGATGCTATAAATAAAATTGGCTAATCTATAGTTTGAATAGTCTTAAAGACCAGCTAGGTAGGGAAGATACTAGCTCTCACTCTAGAGTTCCTTCTTCTCCCTCCAAGTAGGGGTTAACATCTCGTATGAAAGCCTAAAACTATAAATCAAATTGGGGGCTTTAGCTTGTCACTCTAAAGTACTCTAAATGTACACCCTTTAAAAGTTTATTTTCTTATTTATCTGCGCTTAACCCCATGAACCACATTCTCATTCATGAAATCAATATGTGATTCTAACCATTTTTTGATTGAGATAGTACCATCTCAAATCTTACATGTCCTCACAACTAGTATTAACATATTAATTGGTCAAATCAAGAAGTAAATGAAGTACAAGGTTTCAAATCATCACAACTTCTTCCAACATTGAAGCCTAATACTTCACACAACTTCCTTTCAACACTTAATTACTAGTCATTTTAAGGAAAAAGTTAAACAAAACTACTCAGAATCCATGAAGAAAACAGAACCCCACATGAGTTTAAAAGTAGAAATCATGCACAAAAACAAGAAATTTAAATTAAAATGAAGTTTAGTCACAAAAATAAACACTAATCTCAAATCCTCTCCACCAAATGTCTTAAAGTTCATCCACGTTTTTATTAAAAGTTGCTTTAAAAAATTGATCTAAAGTTAATGAATTATCAAATAACTACTTCTAGTGCTTAAGCGCGGGGTACCTGGAGCTTAGGCATGGCTCTTTGGCGCATGCACCAATGCTGGGTGCTTAGGCGCCCCTGTTCATGTTTGTACATTCATCATTTTTGCTCAAAATTTGACCATTTTTCACTCCTCTTAGAAATTTTCATCCATTTTATTGTACCTGAAAGAAAAAAACAAAAATATCTTTCATTAAAGTGCAATATCTCAAAAATAGTTATAAGAATGTGTATAAAAACACCATATATTTTAGGTGTGTCACACCTCAAAGGGCAAGTCCCAAGTCATTAAGAATTTTAATGCCCATAGTTAAAGTAGGGCCTAAAGTGTTTGAAAATGTTTATCAATTAATTAAGTCCATCTTTTCTAGTCCTAAATAAGATAATTCTTACATATCGAACCTACTATTAGGCCCTCTCAATTTCAATTTTTAAAGTAAAATTAAGATAATTAGATATTAAAATCGGATTTCAATTCTTATTAATATCAAACTTAGTATCTAATCACCAATTAGTGTTCTTTAAATGAGTGAGTTTTTATCTTTATAGCTTAAGCATATTATTTTAGAATCATCCTATTGAATTTACTTCCAAGTTATGATGATTAGTAAAAATACAATCCTACCTTTATCATGAAAATGTGACAAATTAGTTTCTACCTCTTAACCCATTATGCTTTAATCGCCCAAAAAGTTTATTATGATAAACATTACTCATTTACCTTTTGATTAATCCTAAAATTTAACTAAGGCATTAAAATTCCAAAATTACCATTTTCTATAACCTACCAAATGAAATTCAAATGATAATAAAATTTCTATGGGGACTCAATCATAAGTTGATTAAAATGTCAGAGGCGAAAGAATGTGGTCTTTTAGATTTTTATTTAATTTATCTAATAATTTTAGTTCAAAAATTGGATTTTTCAGTATTAATTTATCTAACTTATCAAAATAAGACTTTTTGACATGAGAAAATTATTAGAGGTTCACCTAGCTCAGAGGCACACTTGGACAAAATTCTATAATTTTTCAAATTATATTTTAATTATTATAATTATTTAATGGTTTTAATGACCATTTTAAATATAAAATGTGTTTTAATTACTAAAATTTTCTTTTATATTTTTATTAAATCTCTTTGAGTTAAAAAAACTCAACGAAACAAATTTAATATTTTTATGTTTTTTAGTTTATTTATTTAACTATTTTAATGAGAAATTAAGGAAAAAAATACATTTTTAGCCATTGAAAATTTATTTATAACTTAGAAAAATTAAGAAAAATATTTTAATGAGTCATAAGTGATCAAGAAATAATAAGGAATATTTTGAACAACATATTTTTAAAATTTTTAATTATTTTTAATTTAAAATATAATTCAAAAATGATGTATTTGATCAAAAATAATTTTTATTTTTACTAAATTCCTTGGATCACAAGGAACTCTGAAAATCAATTTTGATAATTTTCCTAAGTTTTTTTAATTTAACATAATTATTTTTGTACAAAATAATAATTTTTCTTGTAAAATCAACTTTAGTATTTGAACTTAATCAAATAACTTTTAAATTCTTATAGTGAGTCAAGAAGATTTTTCTACACAATGTGGAATTGATTTTATTAATTTTTTAGTAATATTTAGTTTAATTAAATTAATACAAGTTATAAGCATTTAATTAACTATAGAAATGTATGAAATTATAAAAATCGTCATGCTATTTTTTTTAAGCTCCCCTGACCACAGGGAACCTACTAAATATCACTCCATAAATTTCCAAGTGATATTTTAGATTATATAATTATTTTAAGCCAAAATAGCCATCCAAGCATAAAAATTAGGGTAACAAGCATAAAGATGCTCTTTGACCTTGGAAAAATCAGAGAATATCTCCATCCTCTCGTCTGGCTTGATCTCATCAGTCCGTCCGATATACACGCGATCGGATGACTATGGTTCATCGTCCCCAATGGCCAGAACCCGTGAACCGTTTAACTTTAAATCATAAGATCTCTCTCAATAATTAGACAAATCACTTAGGGTTTGTTTTTACACCTTCATCTACTCAAGACAAACACATTCATATGATTACACTTCACTTCACAACTGGTGAGACTAAGCTAAAAGTTAGGGTTAATGGTCTATACCTTTGCTTGAGAGGGGAGGTTTCAATCAGACGCTTGTGTAAGCTTCACTGGGGTTGTCCAAACCTCTTGAATGTGTTGGTTTCCTCTAGTGTAAGCTCCAAGTATAATTTTAATGGAATGGGGAAGAGGTCTTGGTCAAAAGCTTGGTTAGGGTGCTCAACAAAGGGGGATTTTGAACGGGAACTACCTCCTTTGCTTTAAGGAAACTCAAGTGTAGTTCAACTTGGAGTTTGACAGATTTTGGAGGATGGCCAAAATTTTTCCTAATTTTGAACTCAAAATTGAGCTCAAGCAATGGAGGAGATGGCTAGAAGATGGTTAGAATGGGCATGTGAGGTCTTGGAGGAGCTCTGGAAAAAAATTTTCAGGGTTTAACCAAGGGATTGGATAGCTGTTTTCTTGGTCGAGCGAGGTATGGCTTAAATACAGGAGCTTGGGGTGGCTGGCTGAGCTTCAATTTGGGTTCCATTAGAAGTTTATGTGGAGGGCTGAAGAGAGTCAAAGACCAATTGGGATGAGCCAGCTTGGATGGGTGAGCTTGGAATTGAGAAGGTGGCTCTCAATTTTTGGGTTTTCCGGCCACTAAGCTGACTGGCCAGGGCAGAAGAGGTGGTCAGGCGGCCGGGTGAGCTAGTGGGAGGGTTTATGAAGATTAACTCTAAATTGTTAAGGCATGATAGCAAGGATATTTTGGTTTAGGCCAAATATTCCAGGAGATCCCTTAAATCAAGGGACCATTCACACTTAGCTAATACAGGGTGGGCTAAGTGGGTTAAGCCTAGTCACTGGAGTCTAAATAGTGGTCGTGGTGGATTTGGTTTGATTAATTTGGTTTGGCTTGGTCTATTTTGGTGTATGGGTTCAATTTTGTGTATTTTGTCTTGAAGTTAGGTTTATGTTGCACTAGTAAGGACATTGAGCCCAATTGATTGATCATGATGGTGTAGATAATTTTCATAAGGAGTTTAGAAAAAGACTTGAGTGAGTTGATTTGGAAGTTCAATTTGAAGGATTTTGGCTCATGGACAATTTTGGGGATGTTGGGTTAGACTTGGGTTTGGGTTGGGCTAGGGTTTGGTTATGGCCCAATTGATGGTTCAATTTTATGTGGGTGATTGTCATTAAGTGTTTTGGATAGAAATTGAGTGGAAATTTTGGGATTATGGTGTTCAATTTGATGGAATTTGGAGATATTTCTAATTTCGGGAAAAACTGGGGGTTTTGTTCCAAGTTGTACTTGAGTGAAATTGAGGCTTTACCAAGGCCAATTAAAGGTTCAATTTGATTTGTGGAAGTGTTTTAAATAATTTTAAATTCAGAATTGGGGCCGTTGGATGTGTTTTTGTGTTCAATTTGATGAAATTTGGGCTTAGGGTTTAATTGGGGATTTAAGGATTGAGATTGAAATCGAGCTTGAAATTGGGTTCAATTGAGCTTATATTTGGCTTCAATCAACTTTATGGATGATTAATTTTAGTTTATAATTGAAATTGGGGAAAATTGGTGGACGTTGGGGGTGAATTAGGGTAATTGGGCCTTTAAGGGGAAATTGGGGCTTTTGGTCAAAATAGGTCAAATTGGTCAAATTGAACTCAATGGAGTGCTTGAAATTGGTTTTGGAGACATTTAAAATGGCTTTGAAGGTTTTGGGACAGTTTGAGTCACTAAAGGTATTTGGTAATTTTAAAAATTTTGAGGTGTTTTGGGCAATTTGGGTGGTTTCAAATGTTTTGAAATGATTTTTGGACACATTTCGGTATTTTTAGGTAATTTTGGGAATTTTGGTCATTTTTGGGGTTTCAAGGGCAGTTTGGTAATTTCGGTAGGTTTTGGGGATAAAAGGCAAAATTGGACATTTTGGTTGGATTAGGGTTGACAACCACACAACCACCCTGTTGGAGCTTTGGACCAATAAAATTCCCTACTTTGGGTCCTTTATGAACTGATCTTAGCTAAACCCTAGCCAAAGGTTAATGGTTTAGGGGACCATCTACATTAGTTTCCCAAAAAGTTAAGGGACAAAGTGAGCGTATTTTGGTTCAATGTTGTGAGTGTAAGTGGGGTGTTAAGTGTGTGGGTTTGTGAGACTGACCAAGGCCACACATCCCAGAGTTAACCCTAAGCCAAATAGTTTTATGAGGACTATTCTTGAGCTCTAGCATATTAGCTCCACCTGTTAAGTGCTAAAGGTTAGAGTTTCTAATGATGAAAGTTCCTTCACTAGTCCTCTAAGAATAGTCAACATGAATATTTATGGCTAGACCCTAGTCTACTAAGGAAGAAACTAGACCTCAACATAAAATGAGGTCAACAAATGAACCCCCAATTGGTGTGGTACATTGGGCTTGCACACCACATGTATTGGCATTGACCTAAGAGAACAACAAAACCAACATGATTGTCCGTGTCAGCACACTCATAATAGAGCAGAAAAAGAGTAGAAGGTTCTGTTGGAGAGTAAACAGAAACACCAACTGGAGAAAAAAGAAGGGAGTTCTGAAAAACAACCATAAAAAAAAGTGATGGTCGTGATGAAGATTCGATTTCAATTTGATGTTCAAAAACTTGAACTTCGATTTTAATTTTAACAGTTCGGAAGGATCGAATTGCGTGAGTAAACTGAATTGATATGGAAAGCATAAAGGTTCACATCCAACTCTAAAGGTGATAAAAGTGTAGAGAAAAAAAAAACCATTAAGGACATTACATCAAAAGGAAATATTATACCAATTCGGGCAACCTCTAGGGACATTACGTTCGAATTGAATCTAGTCAAAGAATGGAAACTGCTCGGAACATTACCCCAAACATCAAGGTGAAAATCAAAATTCAGTTACTACCCCCAAAAATTTCATGATTGTGGAAAATTTTCTCGGATGGGATAGGGAAAATATAGTGAATTTAAACGAATCGAACAACCTTGCAATGCCCCTCAAATTTCATTTAAAAGATTATGATAGAAAGGGACCCTAAAGCAACATGACATCAAATGTAACATCCTAAATGTCTAAAATATAATGAGTGGCAGAAAATTTCTCGAATAGGAGGTGGAAATAATAGAAATTAGAGAAATCAGACAACCTTGCACCGACCCTCAAATTTTGTTTGAAAGATTATGATAGGAAGGACTCATAAAGTAACACGATAACATCCTAAACCTCTAAAATATTGTGAGTGGTGGAAAAACTCTCTAATATGAGATGGAAAATATAAGGAATTTAAGGGAATCAAAAGACCATTCACTGACCCTCGAATCTTGTTTGAAAGAATGCGATAGGAAGGGATCCTAAAGCAACGCGGTATCAGATATTACATCCTCAACCTCTAAAATATCTTGAGTGGTGGAAAAATTAATCGGATAGGATGTAAAAAATATAGAGAATTTAAAGTAATGAGAAGACCTTGCACCAACCCTCGAATTTCATTTGAAAGATTTCGATAAGAAGGTATCCTAAAGCAACGCGGTATCAGATGTAACATCCTCAACCTCTAAAATATTGTGAGTAACGGACAATTTCTCGGATATGAGGTGGAAAAGATAGGGAATTTAAACGAATCTAATGTCCTTGCACCAAACCTCAAATTTCATTTGATAGATTATGGTAGAAAAGGACTCCTAAAGTAACGCAATAACAGATGTAACATATTCAACCTCTAAAATATCACAAGTGACGAAAATTTTCTAGGATAGGAGGAAAAAATTATGGAAGGAATCAGATACCTTGCACATACCCTCAAATTTAATTTAAAAGATTGTAAAAGGAAGGGCTCTTAAAGAAACGCGGTATCAGATGTAACATCCTGAACCTCTAAAATATCGTGGGAATCAGAATTCAAGTACTGACCTCAAGTGATGAGATTGCTGAGAAGGGAATATGACTGAAGCTTATATGAAATGCTGAGATGGCTGATATGGGAATAGGACTGAAGTCTATCTTGAATGATAAGATTGTTGAGAAGGGAATATGACTAAAGCCTATCCTAAACGCTAAGATTGCTGAGATGGGAGTAGAGTGGAGGCCTACAATCCTAAATGTTGAGATTGCTGAGAAGGGCATAAGACTGAAACCTATCCTTTATGTGAATATAGAAATTTTGTGAAGAGTGTGGCACTCCATGGGGGTTGTGCTAAATTCGTGCAGACAAAGACATTCGTGCTACAAAAGTGCCAAGTGTGGAACTTTGAATTTGAGACAAACAAAATTATTAAATTTATCATTTTTCTTATTGTCTTTATCACATTTAATTATCAAGGTTATATTTTTCAAAATTTAGTTTTCATTGATTGATTCTCCAAAAAATTTATTTAAATCTTATTATCAGATTTTAGTTGTATTGTTCTTTATTCACTACAATTTATAATCAATGTATGGTTTTGTGGCTCTTTATCCATCGCACAAAAAGGGTAAATTAACAAATATACTAAAATTTGAAAGAAATTTCATTAAACTGCTTCCAATATGTGTTACAAAATGAGCACATGCTGAAGCTGCAAAAAGATAACATTTTGAATACATTCTGAAGCATAAAATGCTGAATACATATCAAATACAGAATACATCTAAGACATCATGTATCACATGTGCCATATCCTGATGCAGTACAAAAGGTGACAAGAACCATGTATCTGTCCTCTATGGCGAGCTCATGATCAACCAGACCTTTTAACCGACGCTCCATGACAAGAATTTATTTTACGTGCACCTAGAGATACAACTATATCATAGCTCATATGGGCATAGTTCTTCCCATTCTAGGTCTGAACGGAACCCATGTGGTATCTTGCTATCATGCATTCTTCTTAATTTCACAGAAACTCTGCGGTGCCGTACTTTTTGGATGCAGTGCTTTGCCAGATCTGCTCCATTTCCTTCCAAAATTAAAATAGAACCCACTTGTAGTGGGATTTCAACAGATTCTTAGAATTCTCCAGGGCCAAAAATATCAATTTTCTTTTCCAAAAAAAATATTTCTCTTACTCATAAAGGACACTGTGCAGAAGGTTTGACAAAATCATGGTGATCAATATGTGGAGAAATGCAATCTCTTTCATTGTAGATGTTCATTAAACAGTTGTTTGGGATGCAATCTGTCGGTAGTATGCTCCAACTGACCATCCTTTTAATCATCCTTTTTATCTTGGAAGGTAGAGGATCCACCTCATCATATCTTAGGATACCCGAAGGAAGCCTCTCCTTCATGAAGTTATATCAGCCGCTACATTGATTTGTAATTTTTCCCTTGCCCCTCCTCCATTTCTGGGGCTCTGAGGAGGTATTCTTCATCAACATACTCGTCCAACCCATGTCCCTCAAGTCAAACACACAGTCAAGAATCCTTCTTTCATCATTTTTGGAGAAAACCCCTGTGTGCACCTCGAGAGCATCTAAAATGTTAACAAACTTCCCTTGAATTTCTTCATAAAATTTAAATTCTACTTTCTTGACTCTGCTCATTCTTTCTAACTCTAAAGTAGGAATCCTTTGCAGTCATCGGGGCTGTTCCCTCGTTTCAATATCTGTGGGAAACCATGTCTGACTTGACTCTATATACACTGGGATGTATGACTCAATATTTTGGTACGCGGCCTCCTGACACTCTGTGTCGGCAGCTATATACACCTCAAAGGTATAATAATGCTCTAGGTGGAGGATGTTACATCTCGGGCACTCCATAAATTCTTATGTTATTTATTGTCTTAGAATTTTGACTTTGCACATCGGGAAACCTTTGCAAAACTCATCTAGAATCTCTGGTAGTGTCTTCTTTGTGACAAACTTTGACTCATCTTTTGTGACGAGCAAACCGGTAGAAGTTTCCCTCATGCATGGATCATAAATCTTCCCCTCAAGAATTTGGGTAAGTGTTCCTTCTGCTTCTTTTATATGTCTTTTCTCGTTATGTAAGAAAGTTCTATGCTTAAGGCGGTTGACGTTACAACACTTTGTCCTTCTAAGCTGTGCATCTTGTACTCTTCCTTCATTGGCACTGACTAAGTTTCCTATCAGTGCAGTGATCATGGATGGTAAATGATTGGTTGTTTCCACTTGATGTTGTAGCTTTTGTGCTTTCTTCCTCTTCAGTGAGCAGTCTTCCTTGGTATTAATTCTAAGCAGTTATGGTAACCCTTCTGTCTGCTGGCGTAGTCTACATTGACCAGCGGTTGACTATGCCCATCAGGGTACCCTCGTAGTCTACATTGACCTGACTGAAGTCCAAGTCAAAGTCCACGATTCCACCCGGGGCTGCTCTTCCTTCATTTAGTGCAAGATTCAACCTGTCTTTAAAGGTGAAAATTAGGTTTTTCCCTGACATTTTTTCTGCAGAAGACAAAAAAACATTAGTGTGCTAAAATTTAGCATGAGCAAGAACAATAAAAAATCATTTATTAAATTTATTTTAAATTTATACAAGTGCATGTATTTTATTTATCTAATTTAATTTAGTGAATATTTAAAATTAAAACAAAGAAAATTAAGGTAGGCAAATTCAAATTTACAATTTATTAAAATTAATTTTTTTACAAATCTTTGGACCCTGTCACAGACACTGGCCAAACTAACATATCCAGAACAAGTATAATTTTCAAAAATTCATTTCAAGAAACATCATGTTGTGTATTGAATCTTCAAATATGGACTATTAACCAACAACACATGCCTTTCACCCCAGAAATCCACCAGCTGGTAAGATCCTCCTAAATAGACCTTCTATATGACAAATGTTCTCTCCTAAGTTGGTTCATAATTTTCACCTATTTTGTGATGTGCAAGAGTAGGTATTTTGAGAGCAATTACATTGTCACTAACTTTGAAAGCCCTTGAGTGGACCAATTTGTCATGAGCCCGAATCATCCTTGCTTGGTAGAGCTCCAAATTTTGTTATGCTTCTACTCGTTTTCCTTGAGACCTTCCAATTCTTCAACTCTCAGCATTCCACTTTCTTTTTCTGTAATTTGATTGGTGATAGTGACTTTAAGAGATGGTATCTAAAAATTTATTGGCAGTACGACCTCGGTCCCATATCCTAGTTAGTAGGGTGTATAGTGAGTGGGAGTTCTCAACGTCGTCCTGTAGGCCCACAAAGATTCTAACAAATAATCATGCCATCCACTTTTATTCTCATCCAACGTCTTCTTCAAAATCTATACGAGTGTGTATTGAAGGCCTTGGCCAGGCTATTTTCTCTAGGATGGGAAATTTTAGAGTATCTCCAATCTACCCCATGTTGCTTGATGAAGTTGTTGATTTTTGTGCTCCTAAAGTTGTTGATTTTTCTCTTCTTGAAGGCTGGCCCATTATCTGATATAATCCTGCGTGGCACACCAAAACGGTAGACAATATGACTGTCGAAGAATTGAAGAATGTGCTATGTTGTAACTTCCCTTACTACTTTTTCCCATTCATAGAAGTAATCAGTAGCTGCAAGAATAAATCTATGTCCCTTAGAGGATAAGGGCTTTATTGGACCTATTATGTTTATGTCCCAACATTCAAATGGCCAGATGAGAATAGATGGATGTAGCACATTTGGAGGTTGGTGTAAGACCACTCCACGCACTTGACAAAGGTGAAACCTTTTTGTTGTATCCATGCAATCAAATATCATTACTAACCAATAATATCCGAGTTTTTTAATCTTCATTTTCATTTGTGTGCCTGACTGGTGATCTGTACACAATCTGGTGTGTACTCCTTTGATGCTATTTTGTGCTTCGGCTTTGCTTAGACATATCAGGCACATCTGATCAAACGATCTTCTATAAAGGACTTCACACAAAAGAGCTTACGACATAGCTCTTCTTGTGATGTGATATGCTTCAGACTCGCCTTCTGGAAGATTTTCTCTTTGCAAATATTCTATTGATGGCTTGCTTTAATTTTTGTTAATGTCAGCTACTTCAATCACATCTCTTCTTCTTTTTGAAGCTTTTGTAGATTTTTGAGCTCAATCTGAGACAAAACCTGACGTCCTTGTACTATATTGTCAATGGAATCATCTGATGGACATGCTAGCTCCTTAGCAAGTTTCGCTAGAGCGTCGGTATGGGTGTTATCTCCCAAAGGAATCCGGTAAAGAGTCACTTTAGGGATCTGTTCTAATAACTTCATTATGTACCAATTGTATTCGGGTAGCCATGGCTTCAAAATCTTATACTGTCGGGCATGAAGAGTTATGAGTTGCCATAAATGACAATATCTATTACATCTCTTGAGATTGCCAATTCCAACTCGATGATCAATTCTTTATATCCTGCTTCATTGTTTGTACACAACTTTTTCAGTTGATAGGAGAATCTCAACATACCCTAATTTGGCATAATAAAAATTAGGCTAATTTCTTCTTTGCCTGGTGAAGCCATCTCTGATCCTTTGTCCTTTCAGGCTGATGAAGCTCCATCAAAGTACATTTCCCAATATCTGGCACTAGATGGCTCTATTTGTATTATTTTCTCATCTAATAGTTCATTATTAAGTGGGGACTTAGTTGGAAGTGGAAGCACTGCTAGAAATTCTGTTATAATTTGTCCCTTGATAGCACGAAGGGGAACAAAAGTTAAATAAAATTACAGTAAAATCATCGACCATCTTTCTAAACATCTGGAGAGTGTTGGTCGGGTCATCAAATATTACAATAGATTAACTTTCAAAATAAAGGTTATCTTATGAGAAAGCATGTAATTTCTAAGCTTTTAGGAGGTGAAAATTAAAGCTAGACAATGTTTCTCAATAGGCAGATACTTTACCTCCCTTGGTATTAGATGGAAATTCAAGTAGTAGAGTGTGTTTTCCTTACCCTCATCATTGACTTAAGCTAATAGGGCTCTGAGAGAGTCATCTAATGTCATGTTATAAAGTGTCAAAGGTCTTCCCAGGATAGGGGTTTCCAAAACGGAAGGTTTCATTAAATAGTGATTTACGTCCTCAAAGGCTCGCTGACATTTTTCTTCCCAAATGAATTTAACAACCTTTTTAATTAATTTCGAGAGGGGTTGACGCCTACTTGAGATATTAAAAATAAAACATCCTAGATATGGCAAATTTCTTTGGAAGGAACGTAGTTGTTTCAAGATTTTGGGAAGAGACATTTCCGAGATAGCTTTAATCTTATCTGGGCCGATCTTGATTCCTTGATGACGGACAACGAATCCTAGAAATTTTTCGTTGGTGATGTCGAATGCACACTTTAAGTGATTCATCTTGAGATTATATTTTTGTAATTATTCGAACATGATCCTCAAATCGTACAAATGGTTTATTCTTTGTTTACTTTTGATGACCAAATCATCCAAGTAACATTCCACTTGGTTGTGAATGATGTCCTCAAAGTTCTTAGTCATAGCTAGCTGATATGTTCCTCGGGTGTTCTTTAACCTGAATGGCATTACTATGTAGCATAAAATCCCAATCGACATCCTTAATGCTGTAAGTGTTGCATCTTCTGGAGCCATCTTGATTTGGTTGTAACATGATTCGTCCATGAAAGAGAAAATATAATGCATTGAAGTGATGTCCACCATCAACTCTGGTATTGGTAATGGGAACTCATCTTTTGGACATGCTTTATTTAAATCCCTAAAGTTGACGCAAACAGAGTTGTGTCCATTCTTCTTCTTAACTGGCATTATGTTGGCTAGCCATGTCAGGTATTGTTATTCCCTCACAAAGTTAGTGTTTATTAACTTCTTCACCTCGGCGATGACTTGTTGCTCTATCTCTAGGCGCATCCTTCTGGGAGTTTATTTTACTGAGGTCATATCTTTGTCCACCCCAAGCTTATGAACTGCAAATTTTGTTCATAACCCTAGCATTTCATCATAGCTCCTGGCAAAAAAATCCTTAAATTCTGAAAATAACTTTGTCAATTCTGTGGATTCTTCCTCACCAAGTAGATAACTTATAAAGGTAAAACAGGGATGCTCTTCAGTCCTCAAGTTGTCTTCCATCAATTCATCAACTATTGACTTACTTTCTTATTCGAATTCAGGTAGAGCATCATCTATCAACTAATCTTCAGAGTCATCTTCTACATCGAGGCAATCCTCTTTTAATCTGCTAGTAACAACCATGCAAAATTTTGATTCATCTACTGGTCCTACAGTTCCAAATCCGAGACCTTCTTTTGAATTAGGAGTTTAACTTTTAACATTCCCCAATTTTTCAAAGAGTTGTAGCTTATCTTTTGGCTTTTTCTTTGACACATATCCCTGTTGAATTAACTTTTTTACATAAGGGGAAAAGTAACCAAAAGGTAATTCCATCAATTCATTAGATTCCTCTTCAAAATTTACATGATTTTTCAGAACAGTAGAAGGGAAAACACAGTAAAACTTTATCTACTTCTAACCAATGCTACGACTTCCTTGACCTCTAAACTCTCAACCTTTTGTGGGTCAATCGGATTAAGGGTCATAACATGCACATAGTGGTTGATCAGATCATACATCGACTCATATTAACTTTTTCCACATCTTCTAAGGAAATCTCAAACTGAGGTTTCTTCTATTTTTTCATCATTATTTCTTCCTTTGAGCTTTATTCATCAGAACTTTCTTCCATGTCGATGTTGATGGTCGGCCTAGTCCATTAAACAATCGTGTTAGTTCTTCCTCGTTCACGTCCCCGGTCTCGATCACCGGTGTAAGGTTTAAAAGAACCTCTACTAGCTCGTTATGAAGAAACGGTAGTAGATAATTGAAGTGGAGTTAAATGGCCTTGTTCTTGTGATTCTTCAGAGGCTTCCATCTCTTTTGACACAACTTCATGAGAAAAAACGGTCTTCTTTAGAGGTGTGCAGTAGGCGGCGTCTTCATAGATGCCTACTTCATGAAGTAAAAAAATGTTGTAAATCCCATTTGCTGAAATGCTCTTGTCCTTCTTTATAATACTTCATGCATTGGTGTAGAGATGACAGAACCATGTTATGCTTATGAATCCATGTTTGACCCAGTAAAGCATTCAAAAAGGTCTCTGCGTTGATGATATGAAATTTTACGATTATTGTTAGCTCTCCAACTTTCATTAATAACGTAATTGATCCAAGGGCCCTTTCTCAATTTTGATTAAATCCTCTTTACATCATCTTATTGGATATAAGCTTCTGAGCCTCAATATCCAAGTATGTCAACGTCTGTAGACTCATTAAGTTAAGTGACTCTCCCGGATCTCCTAAAACCCTAGATAACATAAATCTGCCGATATTTATGGAGATGTAGAGCGTTCGATTGTGGTCAATGGTGTTGAGCAACAAGTCTTCATCTCTGAAGTTTATCCAAAGTTATTCCTTTAACGAACAAACTTAATCTGAGGCTGTGCTGGAAAATTGAGCTAATACAATCTCTTGGTCAAGCAAGGCTGTAACCAGAGACTCTCTCATCTCCTTTGATAGGATTAGAGTGCCGTAGATGCTTAGTTTGGCCGAAAACCTATAATATGAGCTAGTATGTTATAATTCACTTTATAAAATCCTTCAATCTTTACTTGGTTATGTGTCTCTTCCACTGGTGGAGGTGGACGTGGTTCTTCTTGAGTGACTATTTGTTTTCCTTTATCAATAGGAGCTGTTCTTGAAGGTAATGCCTTCACACTTCTTAGATTTATTTCTATAATTCTTCTTCTTTTTCTTCTTAAAATGTCTCTGGAAAAACTTTTAGTGTCTCTTCTGTATTGTATAAATCCAAGTTGATGGTAAGCGGTGTACTGTGGTACTCGAGGACTGGTTCCTCACTCACAACGCTATCGTAACTGGTGTTGTTGATATCTTCTTCATTCTCATTGGTACGTTCATTGGGCTTAAATATGATTTAAGGATCAGTTTGGGAATCGAGATCGAAGTTAGATTGACCAAAGTTAGCTATGTTATTATTAGAGATTGTTAGAACATAACTGAAATCATAATCATTATATTCCCGGTAGAGCTAAAAGATAATCATACATGGTGAGGGGTTAGAGGATTTTCTTCCCCAAATTCAGGACAACTAATCTAACAAAGGCAGCCCCTATCCTACCCCATGCACTATCAATTCTTCTTCTATTGTTTTGGTGATTTCTCTCATGAAATCTCTATATTGGCTAGTCAGGATATAGACTCGAATTACTGTCTGCGTAGAAGCAGTCTGAATTTTGCCCAATATCTTCTTGGATGACTTGCTCCAAACTGTGCTTCATCCATATTTCTTTGAATACGGATCTATCATAGTGATTGACACGGTCAAAATTATATTTACAGAACCTTTTTTAAGTTCTTTTAACTATTATTTGAGGACTATTATATTTCCTTCATTGAGATTCCTCTCAAGCTAAGCCTTGGAATTGAAATAGACCTCTATCATGTGTCCTGTTGGGAGGGGTAGAAATTGGGACGATCCTTTATGTCAAATTCTTTTGGCTTCTTTTGCTTTGGCAATCTATACTCAGACTTCTTCATTAAATTTTTGAAGAACTTCGACACAACATCATCTTTAAAACAATGAACTCTTTTTATTTGTTCTGAAAAAGTTGGACCCCATCTAACATCTACTCGGTACAGTCCTCCTGGGTATGACTGCTGGCTAGACTTGTCATACAGTACAACTGAATAAGTTGTAGCAACTGTTAAGAACTTTGATGAGAATGCTCTGCATGAATCCTCATTGACTGCTTCCCTTTATCAACTGTCACTACTATTCCAGACTTCTTCTTGAATACTTTGTTTGTCTTGGACTTCTCTTACTTTTCTTGAGAATCCATATGCTTGACTTCTTCTAATCTAAGGGCGGTGATTCAACGGAGATTCAATGGGACCGCAAATCCCAGGCAATCCCGGGCAATTCACTTGATATCCCAATCTAAGGGCGGTGCTACATGTTGCTCGGGATTTACAGTCCCATTGAATCATCATAAGGGTGGCATATTCACATTCTCCTTTGTTGGAGAACCCTTACGAGCAACAAATAGTACTATCTTCAGACCAAGACGTGACTTCACTGGTCGACATCCTGCAAGCCTTAGAGAAATTGTCGTAATAAAATTGGTGGTACTGACGGTAGTATCAACTCGACTTCCTAAATGGAATATGATGGGAAAGCGAGCTGACCAAACTTCAGTTGATCTTTGAGATTGTGGGGAAACCCTAACATCCTTCAAAATTTCTTTCTTCATTCAAGGGGACGCCACACATCCTGCTCACTTAGGTAGTTCAACCGATGAACATCCTTCTTTGACGGCCAATCTCTGAAATACGGTATGGACTTTAGTGATGGGAGTGGGTTTCTCCTTCTCATCACAACCATGAAGTAACAGTAATGCAACAACATTCTTCTGAATTCTTTCATATCCATTAGTCTCCATTAATTGGTGAAACCTACTCTCTCACAGAAGCGGAGAGGTCTCAAGCAATCCAAGTTCTTCTTAGTGAGGAAACTCATCAACAGGTACCTTTTACGAAACTCGGACTTTAGTAGCCTTCCAAGTCATTCGACTGCAATTTCTTCGATTTGACTGGGTCAATGGTATGGACTTCAAACTGGATTTGATTTCAAATACTCATGGCAAGGTGGTAAATCTATCAACTATATCTTCATCAATCATAGTTTCCTTTCCCTTAGCAGACAAGGGAACAACAAATTTAATAGGTGTCGGGGTAGTAGTAGTCTTCACCTTCTTTGCAGAAGGAAAATCCTGAGGGCAGCTCAGTTTAAATTCAATAGACGGCTCCTATACTTTTGAAGCGGCAACTTTCATGACCATAAACGGGGCATTTCCAAGTACGACTTCAAGTTCATCAAATCCAACTTGAAACTTGATGGTGGGGTATCATTGCGGACATCGCGGCTAGTCTGCAAATTGCAGGAGAAATTGAGCGTCAAGAAGACCATTGTAGCAGCTTTGAAATGAAAGTTCTGGGGTTAGTATTTGGACAATACCTTGTAATTCTAGTGCAAACACTGAATATTAACATGGGTCGCTCTGTAGACTGGGCTTTCTTATTTTTATTTAATTTCAGTTTGTGAAGACTTTAAGATTTAGAGAGGTAAATTAAAAGGTGAGAGAACTTAATTAGTTAAATGGTCAAGGTTAAAAATCAAAAGAACTCAAGGATTTGATTTAGTTTACAAAGAAGCAAACCAAACCAGAAAAGTTATGAGGAGAAAAGCAAAGTTTAAAAACCAGTCCAAGACCAACTTCGCAACGCACAATGACCAGACGAAACTAGTCCACAAACACACCTGTTGGGGGGTCTAACCCCACAAAAAGATAAAAGTCCTAATGAACTCCTGAACCTCTCTATTAAAAGGGTGATTAAACAGATGATCCTGAAGCCCGAAAGAGGTGACCGTACGTACTCAAGAAAAAAATGGGTGAAGCATGTAATCCGAAGAAGGGTAATCTGGTCCATGAGAGACATTGACTCATTACTGATGTATGAAGACAAGATTCCCTACTTATAATTGAGAGAGAAACATTCCCCAGCAGAGTCGCTAGAAGCTGTTGATCGCCAAATTTGAATTTATCTATAGGCAGAATAAATATATAATTTTTAAAAGTAATATATCAAGTTTTGAAAATACAAGACCGAATCGATCTCATTTCCCTAGTAGTTTAAATAAACGAGACTAATACCACAAGAAATGCATCCATCCTGAAGAATTGATACAATAGTCACTGGTAAAGCTCAATTAAATAAACCAAAGAATTTATGACATCCGTTTAAGTCCGCAAAAACCATTTTTATGTTGGCCAACAAGTTTTCCTATTTAATATGAAAAATTAAATAGGGTTTATATTAAGTTGGGTTTTCAAAAGTTTTCTATAAGGGCAAGCCCCTATAGTTAATCACATATTAGATAACCAAAGTCACTTAAGCAAACTCTCGATTAAGATCAGGGAATATTGTCTTCAAAGAATTTAAAGGGATAGAACTTTTTAAAAGATTGGACAAAGAGGTGTGAAAGGGGAATGGCTCAAATTTGGAACATTTATTATGGAATCCAAAGGAAGTAAAACTAAGGGATGTCATGAATCCTAAGGAGAACTTCGGTGACTTCGCAAGCTATCCTATGGTTTGGCTTCAGTTTCTGAGAGAAGAATTATGTAAATGTTATGTCCTGCCAATTTTATTAATTAGGACTTACATTTATGCGAGACGATCACATAAATAACTTAGAATATGTGAGAATTTAGGTCGTAAAAAATGACAGTCTTGAATTCCTAAAACACGTTAGGGCTTAAATTGCACAATATGATTGTGCAAAGGCTTATAGAGAGAGTTGAGGATTTATATCGCACTAAGCAAACATCCTCAAAATCCTACAGAGTTGGCTCCATGCTCCTTGACAAAGTAGAAATCCTAAAGTCTAAAGTTCAAAAGGTTTTACCATATGTGTTAATCTTATGAGGGGGTTAAAGTTGATTAGAGAGACACCAGTTAAGATCACACTATTTACTCATTCTGGTATCACTATTTTCTTTTAAAGATACTTAACTTAAACAAGTTGTTACACTTATTTAAATTGGGGAGATCTCGTTAGGAACCGTGGGTTACCTCCTCGGAGGGACCGCTAAAATTTAGAAAGTTGTTTTAAGTTTAGTGACATTTCAAACAATTTATGGTTACCTTTGAAATAATTTATGGTTACTATCTTCATTGACTTCCAAATTATGGATGATCAAGAAAATTACAATTTTACCTTTATCATGAAAATGTGACAGATTGGTTTATATCTCTTAATCCATTATGTTTCAATCATCCAAAAAGTTTTTTATGATCAATAATACATATTTTAGAATTTTTTTATTATTTTTAATTATTTCTAATATAGTTCAAAAATGAAGTATTTTGTCAAAAATAATTTTTATTTTTCTTAAGTGCCCATGATAACAAAGAACTCGGAAAAGCAATTTTCATAATTTTCCTAATTGTATTAACTTAATATAATTATTTCCATACAAAAATACAAATTTTCTTATAAAATCAACTTTAGCACTAGAACTTACACAAATAATTTTTAAGATTTTACAGTGAGTCAACAAGATTTCTCTTTACAATGTTGAACTGATTTTATTAATTTTTTGAATAATATTAAATTTAAATTAATTAATACAAGTTATAAGCATTTTATTAACTGTAGAAATGTAG
The DNA here is from genome assembly GCA_002079205.1 of Phalaenopsis hybrid cultivar. Lineage (NCBI taxonomy): Eukaryota > Viridiplantae > Streptophyta > Magnoliopsida > Asparagales > Orchidaceae > Phalaenopsis > Phalaenopsis hybrid cultivar. The sequence continues at coordinate 67,574 of JXCR01002256.1, forward strand.
AAAATTATGCAATTCATCATAATATTTTTCCTAAGCTCTTGTGACCACAGGGAACCTACCAAAATTCACTCCATAGTTTTCCAAGTGATATTTAATTTATATAATTATCTTAAGCCAAAATAGTCATCCAAGCTTGAAAATTAAGATTACAAGCACATAATGCTCTCTGACCTTGGAAAAATCAGAGAACATCTCCTCTATCATGAGGGACAAACCCTCAAAGTTTCAAGTCATGGTGAATAATATTTAATCAAAAAAAATTAAGATACCACAAAGACTATTTAATTAATAAAAAATTAAAGACTAAACAAATAATTTTAATTTTTTTTCCATATTATTCTCATTTGTTCACTGAGTAAGAGGGTATTTTTATTCTATTTTTATGATTCTTCTATGAAAAATTATGGAATTTTAAAATTCAGGTATTTATATAATTCATTTAAATCCATATTTTTCTATTTATTTGCACGACACCATGCAATCCTCGACATCTCTGAATTCTCCACACGACGCTCAACCATTTGGCATCACTAGCCACCTCAGCACCTCGTTAGCCCGCTGTTTTGTTCCATCTTCTCATCTGACTTGATCTCGTTCGTCCATCCGATACACGCACGATCGTATGGTTGTGGGTCATCGTCCCCAATGGCTATAACCCATGAACTTTTTCACTTCAAACCATAAGATCTCTCTTGATGCTCAAACAAATCACATGGGGTTTATTTTTACACTTTCATCTACTCAAGACAAACACATTCATATCGCTTGGATATGTTAGTTTCCGCTGATGTAAGCTCCAAGTGTCAGTCCAATGGAATGAGGAAGCAGCCTTGATCAAAAGCTAGGTTACGGTGCTCAACAAAGGGGGATTTTAATTGGAAACCTCCTCTTTTTCTCTAGGGAAGCTCAAGAGCAGTTCAATTTTGAGTTTGAGGGATTTTGGAGGATGGCCAAAATTTGTCTTTATTTTGAACTCAAAAATTGAGCTTGGGCAGTGATGAAGATGGCTGGATGATGGTTGGAATGAGCTTAGGAGGAATTGGAGGAGCTCTGTAAATAATTTGATAGAGTTTCCCCAGAGAATTGCATTGGCTTTTTTCTTGGACTTGGAAGGTAGGGCTTACATAAAGTAGCTTGGGGTGACTGACTGAGCTTCAATTTGGGTTCAATTAGCAGCCTATGTGGAGATCTGAAGAGTGTCAAAGACCAAATAGAATGAGCCAGCTTGGATGGGTGAGTTTGGGTTTGGAATTGAGGAGGGTGGCTCTCGGGTTTGGAGTGTTCAGGACACTAAGCATGCCATCCAAAGTAGAGGAGGTGGTCAGGTGGCCAGCTCCGCCAGTGGGAGGGTTAATGATGAATAACTCTGAATGGTTAAGGCATGATTTCATTGATATTTTGGTTTAGGCCAAATATGAGAGGAGATCCATTAAATGAAGGGACCATCGGTCCATAGCTCAAATAGGGTGGGCAAAGTGGGTCTAGCCTCATCATTATAGTTCAAATAGTGGCACTGGTGGTTTTGGGTTGATCAATTTGGTTTGGTTTGGTCAACTTTGGTTTATGGGTTCAATGTTGGGAAATTTGGCATGAAGTTGGGTTTAAGTTGCGCAATTTATGAAATTGGACCCAATTTATTGATCAAGATTGTGTAGATAATTATCATAAGGAGTTTAAAAAAAGAATTAAGTGATTTTGTGTTGATTTGGAAGTTCACTATGAAAGATTTTTGCTTATGGCCAATTTTGGGGATGTTGGGTTAGACTTGGGTTTGGCTTGGGCTATAGTTTTTCTATGGCCCAATTCATGGCTCAATTTGATGTGGATGATTTTCATGAAGTGTTTTGGATAGAAATTGAGTGGAAATTTTCGGATTATGGAGTTCAATTTGGTGGAATTTGAGGATATTGCTAATTTGGGGAAAAATTTTGGGGTTTTGGTCCAAGTTGAACTTGAGTAAAATTGAGGATTAAAAACGGTCAATAAATGGTTAAATTTGATGTGTGGAGGCACTGAAAAGAGTTTTGGATTCAAAATTTGGGCAATTGGATAAGTTTGGGGGTTCAATTTGATAAAATTTTGGCTTAGGGTCAAATTAGGGATTCAGGGATTGAGATTAAAATTGGGCTTGAAATTGGGTTCAATTGAGTGTGGATTTGGTTTCAATCACCTTTAAGGATGATGAATTTGAGTTTAGAATTAAAATTAGGGAAGATTGGTATCAAATTGATGGACATTGGGGGTGAATTAGGGTAATTGGTCCTTTAAAGGCAAATTAGGTCTTTTGGTCAAATTAGTCAAATTGAGCTTAATGGAGTGGTCCAATTTATTTTTGGGGACATTTAAAATGATTTTGAAGATTTTGTGATAGTTTGGATCACCAGAGGTATTTTGGTAATTTTGGCAAAATTAGGGGTATTTTAGTAATTTTGAAAATTTTTACGTGTTTTGGGCAAATTAGGTGGATTCAAATGGTTTGAAATGATTTTTCGGCAAATTTGAGTATTTTTGGGTAATTTTGGGAATTTTGGTAAATTTTGGGGTTTCAAGGGTAGTTTCGTAATTTGGGTAGGTTTTGGGGGTAGAGGCTAAATCGTATATTTTGGTAGGATTGGGGTTGACAACCACATAGCCACCCTAATTGAGCAATGGACTAATAGAATTCCCTACTTTGGGTCCTCGATGCACTGGTCTTAGCTAAACCCTACCACAAGGCTAAAGGTTTAAGGACCATCTACATGAGTTTCCCAAAAAGTTAAGGGACCTACTGAGCAGTATTGGGTTCAAAGTTGTGAGTGTAAGTGGGGTGTGTTTGTGAGACTGACCAAGGACACACCTCCCAGGGTTAAATCTAAAGCCTAACTGTCTTAAGGAGACTATTCTTGAACTCTCACATATTGGCTCCACCAGCTAAGTGCTAGAGGTTAGAACCAACATGTGGAACTTGAAGTTGAGCAAAGAAGAGTTTAGAATTTCTAATGGTGAGGGTTCATTTACTAATGCTCTAGGAATAGTCAATAGGCAAGTCCTATGGCTAGTCACTAGGATACCAAGAAAGAAACTAGACCTTAACCAAAAATAAGGTCAACGTAGAGTTCTTAAGTCTAGAAATTAAAGTTCATATGATCCGAGGTTTGAAAAATCTGCATATATTTCTGAATTAGATAAGAAAACAAATTCCCATATTTAATGATAAATATTTTATACCTTGGGCTAGTTTGATTCACTAGAAGTTTTCTAATTTGAACTATCACATTTTTTAGAACAAAATTTTAGCAATTCTAAATAATGACCCATTAACTCTATTCTACATAAATTATTTTAAAAATATAGTATTACTTGAGGACATGTAATGTTTAAGTTTGGGAGATTATGATGCACCTAAAAATGTACCATTTTTCATGCTATATTTTATAATGATATTACACTTTAATGGTATTTTTTTCTTTTTTATTTTGTTGTAGGTACATCAATTTGAAGAATTTGGAGTGATTAGAGCAAAAGGAACAAAATGAACCAAAACGAAGCAAACCAAAGTAAACGGGGTCAAACCGGGGCACACCAGAGCCATGGCAGCCAAAACTGGGCACTTAAGTGCCTAAGACATGGTAGCCAAACATGGCACTTAGTCTCCACCTGACGGAGAGGAGGGTGCTAAAGCGCCCAAAATATGTGCTTAAGCGCTCGAGATGGTTATGGACATATCTTATAGAATATACATAGGATTTTAAAAATTTTTAAAGTGGTGCTTTGTGTGTCTCTTGGAGATATCATTGGAAATGACAAAAGGGAGTTTCGAGAAGGATTTGGGGTAGTTAGAAACAATTTTTTGAACACTTTTAAAGAGGCACTTGAGGCACCATTTGAAAGATTCATTGAATATGGACCTCTTTGAAGAGACACTTAAGTACCTTTTGGGAAATTATAAATAAGGCGTGGAAAATAATACACCAAAAATACATGAATTTTTAGACCCATTTTTTATACTCATTTTTGGTGATATTGCACTTTAATGGAAGATAGTTTTATATTTTCTTGCAGGTTGTTGAATTTTAGGACCCGAAGCAAAAAGGAAGCAAAATGGATGAAATTTGGAGCAAAAATGAAGAAGTTGAAAATTTATTCAGCACTGACGGCGCAAGACTGGTCATCGACGACGCTGTTTGACAAATAGAGATAATTAATTAAATGAACACTGGCACTAACAACGCCAGAATGGGCGTTGATGGAGATTATGGCGGTTCAGGCCCTGTTTCTAGAAAATTTAAAGAATCTGGGCACTTTTTGAAGTTTTTGGATGCACCTATCGGAGAACCAACTTTAGGCTCAATTTGGGGCCACATTTTATCAAAAAAACTCTCTCTCTTGGTCATTATTCACCCCTTCTTCATTCCTCTTTAATTGTTGTTTTTTTATTAGTATTATATGAACTTTATTTTGCATATAAATTTTTTATTTTGTTGTATCTTTCTCATGAAGTCTGAGCAACATACTTTATCTTTCTCCCTTCTCTAAGATATGGTGAAATGAAGAGATAATATAGATGTGCCAATATTAAAATATAAAATAAATTGTGATGATTTTTCAACTCCGAACTTAATTTAAATCTTAATTGTTAAAATGTGTTGTGAAATATATGATCCACGAAATGAAGTATGAGTTCTACAACAAAGTGAGTATCACATTTGATTCCATGAAGGAGAATCTCATTCATGGAATTAAGTGCAAATAAATAGGGAAATATACTTTGTTGGGTGTAGAATTCGAGAATCTTTAGGGTGACAGACTAAAATCTCCAATTCGGTCTTAGTGTTTAAAAACTGAAGTGAGAGTTAGCCTTCAGGTGAAGAGAAGTGAGAGCTCTGGAGTGAGAGCCAGTATCCTCCTAGCCTAGCCACAAATTTAGGGACTAAACCTAGGATTTGCCAAGGATTTTCTATAACACAGCATTAGGGAAGAGAACTAAGACTGCTCCAATTTGGAACAACACATATTAGAACCATTTATCTCTTCTTATTCTATCAAAACCTCATTGTAGTGGGAAAGATGCTTTTTCACATAAGAAATCTTCATCACATAAACATCGAAAATCTCATTGTAGTGGGAAAGATGTTTTTTCACATAAGAAATCTTCATCACATAAACATAGTTTAATAATTTTAGTAGTTATTATTTAAATTTTGTATTTCAGTTTTGTAATTAGTTAAATAATTTAGTTCTGATAATATCTCAACATTCAAAATTAGTGACAGTAATTTTTTTGACTTTTTGTGAATTTCCCAGTAAATTTATCATTTCAAATTTAAACCTTCACCGTGGGATCGATATTTGGGGCTTAAATAGAAAGTCCTTTATTACTTGATAGTGAGACATATACTTGCGTAGAATCCTAACATTAATTACTTAAATTTCTTATTCATAAACTATTGCATCAAGATTTTGGAAAGCGGAGTCAACTATATAATTTTTACACAATTATATACTCGGGATCAAGTTTTTTGCTCCATTGACGGGGAATGTAAGGGTAAATTAAAAAGATTTGGTCAATTAGGAAATTTAGAGATAATATAACTATAAAAAAAAAGAATTTAAAAATAAAAAATCTAAAAAGAAATATATTTTTATTTAAGAGTTATTTTTATGAAATTTTTCTTTGCTTATTATATTTTTATGCAAAATATTCGATCTAAAGGTTTAGTATCTTACGAATCAGAATTAGAGCATACTATTAGAAAAATTAGAAAACGATAAAAAGAAATTTAAAATTTAAACAAAATGTCGAATAACTTAAATAATCAAATAGTTGAAAAATCGATAAAGACCTTTAAAAGATTTTGCTTATGCTAATCTAACAGCAGATGACCATCACTTGACTATTCAAAATTCTGATGTTGCTGCTAATTCATTTGAACTTAAACCTATTATTATCCAAATGGTACAAAATAATCAGTTTTGAGGAACACCTACTGAAGATCCAAACTTACATCTTGATAGTTTTCTTGAAATTTGTGCTACTTTTAAATATGACGGAGTGTTTAATGATGTTGTTAGGCTTAGAATTTTTCCTTTTTCATTAAGGGATAAAGCCAAAGCTTGGTTAACATCATTAACACATGGATCTATCAGAACTTGGGGAAAACTATCACAAAAATTCTTAGCTAAATATCTTCCACCCTCAAAAACTGCTAAGCTTAGAAATGATATTACATCTTTTTGTCAGTTTATGGGGGAATCAATATATGAAGTTTGAGAAAGATTTAAAGATCTTCCTAAAAAATGTCCACACCAAGCTCTACCGGATTGGTGAATAAGTCAAACATTTTATAATGGATTAGTAGGATCACATAGATCTATTATAGATGTTGTTACAGGTGGATCACTAATGCCAAAACCTTTTGATGAAGCATATTCTTTATTTGATGAAATGACTACTAACAATTTTCAATGGCCCTATGAAAGGATAAATCCTAAAGAGTAGCTAATATTCATGATTCTGATGCAATGTCTATTTTATCATCTCAAATTGCTGCTATTTCGAAAAGATTGATCAAATAAGAGTGAACTACTCTCAAATACCCCCAATATTAAAGGAAAATTCACTAGGACATATCATTGATACTCAATCATCTTATGAAACTTTAAATGTTATAAATAATCGAAATAACAATCCCTATTCTATCTTTTATAATCTTGGATGGAAAAATCACCCTAATTTTAGTTAGAATAACTATAACAATTTGGTGAATCCCTCTAGAAATTTGAAAAACCAAGGAAATCCTAGTTATAGACGTTATTATCCTTGTGAAATTAACTCTAATCCTAACCCACAAGTTAAGAAAAAGAAGCTGACGATGGAAGAAGTAATGTTAAACATGGGAAATCAAATAGAGAATCAAGAGCTGCTATTAGAAATATTGAAAATCACTTAGGACATATTGCTACTGCACTCAGTAACATACCTTCTGGAATTCTTCTGAGTACGGTGGAAGTTAATCCAAAAGATCAGAATAAGGAGCAAATTAAAGCTATTCAATTTTGAAGTGGAAAATAAGTTGAAGCAAGGATCCAAAGAGAAACTTAAGTTGACGAAGAGAATGAAGAAATGGAAAGTGCCCAAAATGAAAATGAACAAACATAATGAACTTTAGAAATACTATTACCTCCATTTCTTGAAATACTGAAGCAGAAGAACAAAGATAAACAATTTACAAAATTTTTGGAAATCCTTAAGAAGTTAATGATAAACATTCCTTTTGTTGATGCTTTAGAAAAAATGCCAAGATATGTGAAACTTATGAAGGATATACTAAAAAAGAAAAGGAAGTTTACAGATCATGAGATCATTGCACTCAGTGAAGAGTGTAGTGCTATTATTTAGAAAAAAAACATCCTGAAAAATTAAAAGATCCAGGTAGTTTTACTATACCTTGTGCTATCGGTGAAAAGTTTTTTGGAAAAGCTTTATGTGATTTAGGAGCGAGTATCAATCTTATGCCTTTATCGATCTTTAAATGTTTAGATTTGGGAGAGATTTCCCCTACTACTGTAATTCTCCAGTTAGTTGATCGATCAATAACTTATCAAAAAGGAGTTATAGGAGACGTATTAGTAAAAGTGGATAAATTTATTTTCCTTGTAAACTTTATAGTATTGGATATAGAGGAAGAAAAAGAAATTCCTATTATTTTGCAGAGACCATTTCTTGCAACAGGGAAAGTTGTGATAGATGTGCAAAAAGGAGAATTAATAATGAGAGTTAATGATCAAGAAGTACCATTTAATAATGCAAAAGCTATGAAATATCCAGCAATAGAAAAAGATAATGAATGTTTTAGTATGTAACTGATTATCTGAGTAATGAGCAATTTAAGGAAGATTTTGAAGACAAATTAAGGCAAGGAGAATTTTTTTAAAATAAGGACAAAATAAAAGAAGAAGATTTGGGTTATATTCAGGGCAAATTTGAAACATTAGACTTGTTGGAAAACGATAATAAAAACTTTATTCCTTTAAGTATTAAACCACCTGAACTTGACCTGAAAATATTACCTACCCATTTAAAATATGTATTTTTAGGAGAGTCATCTACAATGCCTATTGTTGTATCTTCAGAATTAATTGAAATTGAAAAACAAAAATTAATAGAGATGTTGAAAAGATACAAAAGGGCTTTTGGATGGAATATAGAAGTTATTAAAGAAATTAGTTCTTCTATTTGTATGCACAGAATTCTATTAGATGAACAATATGAACCTAATGTTGATCCTCAGAGGAGATCAAACCGAATAAAGAAAGAAGTTTTTAGAAAAAATATTTTAAAATGGCTAGATGTTAGAATTATATATCATATTCAGATAGTGCTTGGGTAAGTCCAATTCAATGTGTTCCAAAGAAAGGAAGAGTGACCTTTATAGAAAATGAGAAAATTAATTAATACCAATAAGATAAGTTACTAGTTGGCGAATTTGTATTGACAATAGAAAATTTAACATGGCCACCAAAAAAGATCACTTTCCTTTACCTTTTCTAGACCAAATGTTGGATAGATTGGTTGAGAACAAATATTATTACTTTTTAGATGGATATACCAATTATCACCAAATTCTAATTGCTCCAGATGATCAAGAGAAGACAACATTTACAAGCTCATCTGGAACATTTGCTTTTCATAGAATGCCTTTTGGACTATGCAATGCACCTGCAACATTTCAAAGATGTATGATGTCAATGTCAATTTTTAGCAATTTTATTGAACATGGAATGGAACTGTTTATGGATAATTTTTTGGTATTTGGAACTTCGTTTGAATTATGTTTAAATAATTTAGAAAAAGTTCTGGAAGTATGTGAAAAAATCAACCTAATACTAAATTGGGAAAATTGTTAATTTATGGTTGTAGGAGGAATGTACTTAGGCATAAAATTTCTGAAAATGACATGGAAGTAGATCCAGCAAAAACTCAAGTTATTGAAAAACTACCAGCTCCGACTAATGTTAAAGGGGTAAGAAGTCTTTTAGGACATGTTGGTTTCTACAGGCATTACATAAAAATTTATCTAAAATAACTAAGTCATTATGCCAACTTTTAGAAAAAGACATGAAATTTGATTTTAACGAGGAATGCATAAAAAATTTTGAATTATTGAAAGAAAAATTAATCACTGAACTTATAATAGTTTCATCTGATTGGGAGAAACCATTTGAAATAATGTCCAATGCAAGTGATTATGTTATTCGGGTTGTGTTAGGACAAAGGCACGACAAAGTTTTTAAAGTAATTTATTATTTTAGTAAAACTCTAAATGATGCTCAAATTAACTACACTACGACAGAAAGAAAGTTACTCGCTATTGTTTATGCCTTTGATAAGTTTAGACCATACTTAATTGGAACTAAATTTATAGTGCATACAGATCATTCTTCTATTAAATACTGATGCAAATGAAGGATGATAAACCAAGACTAATTTGATGGATACTTCTATTACAAGAGTTTGTTTTTTTTGTAGTTGATAGAAAGGGAAATGATAGTCAAATAGCTGATCATTTGTCTAGACTAGAAAGAGAAATATTAACTAATTTTGCAAATTAAATTTTAGAAAATTTCTCTAATGAAAAATTATATAGTATTGATGCAATGACTGTACCGTGGCATGCCAATATAGTAAATTATATTGTAAGTGATATGTTACCACCTGATATAAAAAATGCACAATTAAAGAAATTTATATTTGATTAAAAATACACATAAATTTTATTTTTGGGATGACCCATATTTATATAAGTAATGTAAAGATCTAATTATTAGAAGATGTGCGCCTTATGAGGAAACTCAACAGATAATTGAAAGATGTCATGATTATGAATTTAGAGGACATTTTGGAACGAATAAAATTGCATATAAGATTTTGCAAGCTGGATTTTATTGGCCTACTCTTTTTAGAGATGTTAATGAATATATTAAAACATGCGATCAATGTAGGAGAGTAGGAAATATTTCTAGAAGAAACAAAATTCCTCTAAATTACACATTGGAAGTTGAAATTGCAAGTAGGAAATATTTCTAGAAGAAATGAAATAGCTCCAAATTACACATTAGATGTTAAAGTTTTTGATGTGTGGGGATTAAATTTTATGGGACCATTTATGCCTTCATTTGGGAACTTATATATATTACTTACTTTTGATTATATGTCCAAATGGATTGAAGTTATTGTTGTACCTAGATGTGATGCTCAGAGTGTTTCTAGATTTTTAATTAAAAATTTTTTACAAGATATGGAATGCCAAAAGTAATTATTACTGATGGAGGATCTCATTTTATAAATAAGAAAATTGAAAAATTAATTAAGAAATATGATATTATTCATAGATTCTCTATTGCTTATCATCCTACGACTAGCGGTCTAGCAAAGATATCAAATGGTGAAATTAAATGAATTTTAGAAAAAGTTGTAAATCCTTAAAAATTAGATTGGACTGCTAGATTAGATATCGCATTATGGACATATCGAACTGCTTATAAGACTCGTATAAGAATGTCCCCATATAGACTTATTTTTGGAAAAACATGAAATTTACTAGTTGAATTGGAGCATAAAGCATTTTTGGATATTAATGAATTTAATTTTAATTTAAAGGATGTTGGTGAGAAAAGATTATTACAACTAAATGAACTTGAGGAGATTATAAATGAAGCATATGATAATACAAAAATATATAAAAAGAAAATGAAAATATTGCATGATTGTAAGATTATTCAAAAGAAGTTTAAACCTAGACAAGAAGTTTTGTTATATAATACAAGATTGAGCTTATTTCCATGAAAACTGAAATCCAGATGGTTAGGACGATTTAAATTGATTAAAGTCTATCATTATGGAACTATTGTTATTAAAGATCCTAACACTGGAAAGATATTTAAAGTTAATGNCGTGAAGTAGGAATGCTCTTTGTGGTGCGGGCTATGGTAGCCGAATAAATAAAAAGGTAAATTTAGGGTTGTTATTAATTAGAATTAATATTTAATAAAATATTGATGTATGACAACTAAGGTTGTAGAATATTTGAACGTAAGATTGAAGATTTAAGGAGTCTTTGAGACGAGCAAACAAGGGTTAGTGAGTAATTATATTTCTAAATTTTGATAAATTTCAGTATTTAAATTTTATGCTTGATTTTATTCACAATCTAGTTTAGTTAAATTTATCTTACAATAGATTCTTGATATTTTTAGACAACAAAAATATATATAATAAATAGTTGCACATGAGAGTTAGTATGCACATTGACACTGTTACATAATTAGTTTATTAGTTTTTATAGAAGAACATTATCTTATTACATGACATTTAGAAGTATGCATTTAAAGAATCATAC
>JXCR01002258.1:0-18227 GCA_002079205.1 Phalaenopsis hybrid cultivar
ATCAAAATAATCAAAATGCTGAAATTCATCAAGAATTTAGACCATTAAGAGATTATGCTAACCCTGTTGTAGATGTACTTCAATGTAGTATTCAAAAACCTACTATAGTGGCTAATTCATTTGAGATTAAACCTAGTATTATCCAAATGATATCAAATAATCAGTTTAGGGGATCACCAACTGAAAATCAAAATTTATATCTTGCCAATTTCTAGAATTGTGCGCTACATTTAAATATGATGGTGTATCAAATGATGTCATAAAACTTAGGTTATTTCCTTTCTCACTGAAGGATAAAGCTAAGATATGGTTGCATTTGTTAGCACCTAGATTTATTAGAACTTGGGATGATTTAGCACAAGAATTTCTTTCTAAATATTTTCAAAAACTGCGAAGCTTAGAAATGATATTACATTTTTTAATCAGTTTGAAAGGGAATCTATTTATGAAGCATGGGAACAATTTAAAGAACTCTTAAGAAAGTGTCCACACCATATGTACCAGATTGGTTAATAATTTAAACTTTTTATGATGGATTTGCTGGGTCTCTTAGATTTATTATCGATGTCGCTGCTGGTAGTTCGTTGATATCAAAACCATTTAATGATGTTTATGCTTTAATTGAAGAAATGGTTACCAATAATTTTCAATGCCCTTCTGAGAGGGTAAATCTTAAAAAAGTAGCCAGTATTCATGAATATGATGCATTTACTATGTGAGCAAATCAAGTTGCTGCAATTTCAAGAAGTTAGACCAATTTGGAATGAATTTTTCTCAACCAATTCCTGATTGAAGAGAATTCATTAGGCTAAATGGTAGATTCTCAAGCATCATTAGAAACTTTGAATGTCAAAAATAACAAGCCAAATAACCCATATTCAAATTACTATAACCCAGGTTGGAAGAACCATCCTAATTTTAACTAGAATAATACTTCAGGTGGTAATAATCAATAATTGGTAGAAACCAAGTAAACCCATTGATAAGTTGGAACAACCAAGGGAATAATAATAATAGATTTACTTATCCTTCATGTTTTAACAGTAATAAACAATTTAAGGAGTAGAAGTTATCTATAAAAGAAGTGGTGTTACAAATGGGAAATCATACACAGTCGAGGAGCTAGAATTAAAAACATTGAGAATCAACTTGAAAAATAGCAAATTCATTAAGTAATAGATCCCAAGGAACACTTTCTAGTAATACTGAAGTAAATTCAAAAGACCAGAATAAAGAGCAAGTAAAAGTTGTTCAATTTAGAAGCGGAAGAGAGCTGGAAGGTAGGGTTCAAAAAGAAATTGAAATAGAGAGAGAAAAAATTGAAGAATCAAAAGAGGACGCTCCGAAAGATTCAGAAAGACCTATTTCTTAACTAAAAATTTATTTGGAAAAACCACCACCTCCATTTCCTCAAAGACTCCATCAACAGAAGTTGGATAAGAAATTTTCAAATTTTTTGGAAATTTTTAAGAAGCTTGCAATTAATATTCCATTTGCAGAAGCCTTAGAACAAATGCCAAGCTATGTGAAGTTTATGGAGGATATTCTTAATAGAAAAAGAAAGTTTGAAGACAATGAGACTGTTGCACTTAGTGAGGAGTGCAGTGCTATAATTCAGAAAAAGCTTCCTTAAAAGCTTAAAGATTTTGGTAGCTTTACATTTCCATGTGCAATAATAGACATATTTTATGGGAAAGCTTTATGTGATTTTGGTGCAAGCATTAACCTTATGCCATTATCAATATTTAAAAGATTAGGATTAAAAAAATTACCCCTACTACTGTAACTATATAGTTAGCAAATAGATCAATAATGTACACTAAAAGAGTTATAGAAGATGTCCTAGTGAAAGTGGATCAATTTATCTTTCCTATTGATTTCATTATGCTAAGAATTTGGAGAAATATAAAGAAATTCCTCTCATTTTGAAGAGACCTTTCCTAGCCATAGGAAGAGCAATGATAGATGTTTAGAAAGGGGAATTAACTATGCATGTCAATGATCCAATGGTTACTTTTAACATTTCAAGATCAATGAAGTATCCTGCCAGAGGTAAAGATGATGAATGTTATAAAATGGATGCTATAAGATATCTGAGTGAATGCCATTTTGAAATAAATTATAAAAAAAATCTTCAATCAAAGATTTGTAACACGAGCAAGAAGAGGAATTAGATCAATTTGAAGATCTTTATAAGGAAAATTCAAACTATGTTCGAGAAAGTTTTGAAATTTTGGACACAACAGAAAAAAGATAAATCATTTTGTCCATCAATTGAAAAACCTCCAGAAACTAAGTTGAAATTACTTCCTGATCATTTAAAATATGCCTTCTTAGTTGATACCCCTACTTTACCAGTTATAATTTCATCAATATTAAGGATGGAAGAAGAGAAAAGATTGATGAAAATTTTGAAAAATTTTAAGAAAGCTTTTGGATGGACAATAGCTGATATTAAAGAAATCAATCCTTCAATTTGTATGCGTAGAATTCATATGGAAGAGAACTGCAAACCCAGGGTTGATCCTTAAAGGAGATTGAATCCTCTTATGAAAGAAGTTGTTAAGAAAGAAATTCTAAAGTGGTTAGATGCTGAAATTATTAACCCTATTTCAGATAGTGCATGAGCTAGTCCAATTCACTGTGTTCCTAAGAAAGGAGGAGTGACTGTGAATTTAAATGAACATAATGAGTTAATACCTACTAGACAAGTCATAGGGTGGTGAATATGCATTGATTATAGAAACTAAATCTTGCCACTAGAAAAGATCATTTTCCACTACTCTTTTTAGATCAAATGCTAGATAGACTATCTGGGCATAAATACTTTTGCTTTCTGGATGGATGTATTGGTTATCATAAAAATCAAATAACTCCTTAGTATCAAGAGAAAATAATGTTTACTACTCTGTATGGTACATTTGGTTTTCGAAGAATGTCCTTTGGTTTACGTAATGCCCCTGCTACATTTCAAAGATGTATGATGACTATTTTTTATGATTTAATTGAAAAGGGGATTGAACTCTTTATATAAGATTTTTAGTGTTTTGAACTTCATTTAACTTATGTTTAGAAAATTTATCAAAAGTTATTAAGCAATGTGAAGAAACAAATTTAGTCCTTAATTGGGAAAAATGTCAATTTATGGTAGCAGGAAGAATTGTATCAGGACATCAAATATCAGAAAATGGTATGGAAGTAGATCCTACTAAAATTCAAGTGATCACTAATTTACCTTATCCAACCAATGTAAGCGAAATTAGAAGTTTTTTTAGGACATGCTGGATTCTATAGACGATATATAAAAGATTTTTTAAAAATTGTTAAGCCTTTATGTCATTTACTGGAGAAAGATCAATTTTCAACTTTGATTAAGAGAGCCTAAAAGCTTTTGCGTTATTAAAAGAAAAATTAGCACTACACCAATTATAGTTTCACCAGATTGGGTAAAAGCTTTTGAACTGATGTGTGATGCTAGTGATTATACTATTGAAGATGTTTTAGGATAAAAATATGATAAAATGTTCAAAGTAATTTTATATGCTAGTAAAACTCTTAATGAAGCCCAAATTAATTATACAACAACTACGAATATGTTATTAGAAATAGTATATACAATTGATAAATTTAGATCATATTTAATTGAAAATCGATGTGTAGTGCATACTTATCATTCTCCTATTACGTATTTAATAAAGAAGAGTGATGATAAACCAAGACTTATTAGATGGGTTCTTCTTTTGCAAGAGTTTAATTTTACAGTAGTAAATCAGAAGGGAACTAAAAATTAAATTGCTG
This sequence comes from Phalaenopsis hybrid cultivar, assembly GCA_002079205.1. Taxonomy (NCBI): domain Eukaryota; kingdom Viridiplantae; phylum Streptophyta; class Magnoliopsida; order Asparagales; family Orchidaceae; genus Phalaenopsis; species Phalaenopsis hybrid cultivar. The sequence goes on from JXCR01002258.1 coordinate 3,799, forward strand.
AACATTTGTCCAGACTTGAATAAAAAAAAACCACTTTCTTTTGAAAGTAAATTAATGAACATTTTCCTAATGAAAAACTGTTCAACATTAATTAGTGGTGTGTTCTGTGGTATGCCGACATTGTGAACTTTCTTGTTAGTGATATTATGCCCTATGGAATGATATACCAATAGAAGAGGAAATTTATATCTGAAGCTAAAACTTATTTTTGGGATGACCCATTTTTATATAAACAAGGGATGTGTGCCTTTAGAAGGAACTTATGAAATTATCCAAAAGTGTCATAATTTTGATTTTGGGGGACATTTTGGTGTTGATAAAATAACATACAAAATTTTACAATTTGGATTTTATTGGCCTACTATCTTTAAAGATGTTAATGCTTATATCAAAACTTGTGATAGATGTCAATGTGTAGGCAATATTTCTAGAAGAAATGAGACGTCCCTCAATTATTTATTGGAAGTTTAAATATTTGATGTTTGGGGATTAGATTTCATGGGACCATTTATACCTTCTTTCAAAAATTTATATATACTGTTAGTCGTGGACTATGTATCTAAATGGATCGAAGCTGTAGATTTATTTTGATATGATGCTCAAAGTGTTGCAAAATTTTTAAGAACAAATATAATTTGTAGATTTGGATACCGAGAGTGATCATAACTACGGGGGAAGTCATTTCAGAAATGTCATAATGGAGAAGTTATTAAAGAAATATCATATAAACCATAAATTGCTACTGCTTATCATCCTTAAACAAGTGGTTTGACTAAATTATCCAATCATGAAATTAAAAGAATTATGGAAAAATTTGTGAATCCAACAAAAATGGATTGTTCAATCAAACTTCATTATGCTTTGTTGGGTTATAGGACTGAATACAGAACTTCTATAGGAATGTCCCCATATAGGCTATTATTTGAGAAAACTTGTCATTTACCAGTTGAACTTAAGCCTAAAGCATATTGGGTGATTAAGGAGTTCAATTATAACTCAAAGAATGCTGGTGAGAAAAGGTTATTGCAATTGAATGAGCTTGAAGAGATAAGAAATGAGTCTTATGAGAGTGCTAAAATTTATAAAGAAAAGATGAAAATGTGGCATGATTAGAGAATTCTTATTAAAAATTTTTAGCTAGGAGAACAAGTTCTGTTATATAATGCAAGGTTAAGAATATTTTCAGGCAAGCATAAGTTCAGGCGGATGGGCCCATTTTTTGTGATAAAAGTTTATCCATACGAAGCTGTGGATATTAGAGATCCTAAATCTACGAAAACATTTAAAGTGAATGGTCATAGAATAAAACCCTATTTTATAGGGGATAAAATTAAATTAAATGATTGTATGATGTTGGGTCAACCAGAATAGGCAAAGTTTACATCGAGCTAACGACATCAAACCAAGTGCCTTGTGGGAGAAAACCCATAGTTATCAATGTGCTTTTGTTTTGAATTTTTTTTGTGTGTGATTAATAAAAATTAGGGTAGTATTTTAAGACTATTATGTGTTAGTAATGAATTTAAGACTTTATTAAGTGACTTGGATATGATAGAATGAGTATTTGGACGTTAAGTTGCCCGGTGCTGAATCAAACACTCACTTTTGAGCACCAATATTCGGTGCTTAAGCGCGAATGATAAAAATCATGTGCGAATTTCAATTTCTAGAAGATTTAATCGTGATTTGGTTGAATTGAACGTGTCATAGCATCTATAGGATGTGTCTAGGAGTTATATAATAGATTTTGGCCTATAAATAGACGGATTTTATAAAGGATTTTCAATAGTATTCAAATTCTAACTTTGAAAGTCTAAGAGAAAGAGAGATTTGGAAAAAATGTCTTCATGGGAGATGGATTTGAAGAAAAAGGAAGAGGCCATGAGGAATAAATTCATTGGCCAGAGTGCACAAGAGATGTATAACCGTTTCTTAGCCGTTAGTAATGAAGGAATAGCGGAAAAGAACAACAAAATTGAGGATTGCATGGCTTCAATTGAGGTAAAGGTAAATGAAGTTAATGCACACCTAGAGCATATTAGATGGTAATTAAAAATGCAATTTAGCCATATCAGTTATATAGAAGAAGCGGATAAGGCAATGTATCTTAAGCATAAATGGATTGAAGAAGATTGTATCAGAGTTTATCACCACTGTCCGTTTTATCAACTCTATATTCCAAATGTCTAAGGAGAGACTAATGAGAGATAGGAATTTGTTCCAACAAATGAAGAATGTAATTTATTTCTACGCTAAGATTTGCTTGTTAAGACTTGTTTTATGTGTTAGTGTTAGGTCTTGTTTTTAGTGTTTATGTGATTATATGCTTTATTGTGTAAGTTTGTTTAGTGTTTATATTTAAGAAAATTTCTCATCCAACTCTTTGGAATGAGAATTATGTGTTTTATGTTGTTTGTAATAATTCGTGAATGAATATAAGTGTTTGTTTGGAAACAATTTATGTTATTTTTTACTTTGAATTGAATTAGTAATATTAGAGAATTTTCAAAGAGGAGAGTTAAAGGGTAAGAAAATAGTTATTCAAGTGTTATAAGACCATTTAGGGGTGGTTCACTTAGGCTAATAGTGCATTTTACTTAAGTTCAAAAATATAAAAAATCATACACTGGCGCCTAAGAGCCACAACCCCGTGCTTAGCTCGAGGCAACCCGAGGGGCAGGCACCTAAGCACCAAATATCCGCACTTAAGCACCGATTCATGAAAATAGGTTTGCGAATGGTTAAAAGTGAAAAATAACCCAAAAATTTCCATTTTTACTCCTGTCATCATCTTCTTTTTTCAACGTTTGTGATTTTGAGTATAGGGAAAACCTTATTTTGGAGATTTCTTGGTGGATTCAAGCCAAATTTGTTAGATTTGGATTTTTTGAGGTAAGAGCTTCACTTCTATGAAGAAATTTTGGATTTTTACCATGTATTTTGAGAACATTTGGAGAAACCAAAAAATCGCTATTCATGGTGAAAATTGGAGAAAAATCTATGAAAATTATATAGAAATTGTACTTTAAGCTTCTAATAGTTGAGTTTAGCAGTTAAACTTCATTTATAGATTTATTTTGAACTTTTTAAAATTTTAGAAATGGAACCAACAATGAAGTGGAGCAAGGGGAAGTCCCATTTTGATTCAAGTAAATTTATGAGTTCAAAAGCTCAAGCTCAGTACAGTGATGTTCTGCAATCACAAAAACTTATACAAGAGCGATGTTTTAAAAATCTAGGAGGACCTGTTGAGGATTTAATTGTTCATCGACACTGGGAAGGATTCTGTTGTTCTTCTACTGTAGCGGTGATTTCTGTTTTTCGAGAGTTTTATGCTAATCTCCCAAAGGCAGAAGAAGATCGAGTTATGGTCAGAGGAAAATCATTACCATTTTCACCAGAGGTAATTAACATGTTTTACTAGTTGCCCTCTGATACTTTGTGTTTTTATTAGAACTATAGTCCTGCTAAGAAGAAGTTGGACGAGATTATTTTATATTTGAATGTTGGAAGAGGACTCTGGAAGATTACAAATGAATGGGGAGTCAACTTTTCCACTTCAAAGATAAATGCCACCTCAAAGGCATGACATTATTTTTTTTCAGCTCGTTTACTACCGATCAATCATCTCAGTGAAATTACTAGAGAGAGAGCGACGTTAAATTATTATATTCAGTTGTTTAAGCCTATCAACATTGGGGCACTTCTTTACCAGACTATCATCAATTCTGCTACTACTGCTACTACTGTAGGTTTGGGATTTGCTTCCTTAATATTTTCTTTGTGTGAGCAAGCAGGAGTTAGATATGATAGTTGGGAAGAAATGCTGCTACCTCTAAAGCCCATTACTAGTGTGAATGTGAAATAATATTTGGAGCACTCTATTTTTGACAGGAGAAGAGGATTTTCATAGAGTTATGGAATGATAACGTCTGCTGCTTACCTTGAAACCATCTACATCCAGAGGTCAGTCTACTAAATCTGAAGAACAATTATTGAAAAGGATAATGGATAATAATAATTTTATCGCACATAAGGTACAAAATTTAGAAAATTTTTTAGATCATATTAATGGATATGTTAAAAGACATAGTGATTATGAGCATAAATTTCATTCATCTTTGGAGAGCCTCATTAGGGGTAACCAAGGAGTGGAATTCCCTTCATATCCAAAATATCCTGATTATGAGCCTGCAACTTTTTGGGATAGTAGTGACACTAAAGATGATGATGAGGAGAAGTACTAAGGTTATTTTAAATTTGTAATAATTTGAAGTACTGCATTGTGTGAACTTGCTACTGTTTTACTTTTTATTATTGTTATTGTAGATCTTTTGTTGCGATGAGGTGTTATGTTTAATTGTTAATGTAATAGTTGTGTTTTATATATTTTTTAGTATTTAGATTAGATTTTGTGGTAGTAATTGTGTGAAGTAAGATGCGTACTCTACTATAATTAGTCAGTATTGAACTTATTTTTGAGTATTAAGAAAGTTAAAAATCTTACTAGCTTTAGTTTTAACTTCAATATAAAAAATTGCTACCCTGTCTTTTCTTTAATATTAAAGTGTTTGATTTTAGGTTGAGATTGTGAAGTCAAAGTTAGTGTGTTTATTTGCTTATATGTTGTTACCCACTAGTTAGAAGTCTTATTAATCTCTACATGTTAAATTAAAATTGAAATGATAAAAATTTGATCAAAAAAATAATTTTACTCCTGTTTTAAATTTTTGTACTTGTATTGATAGGGTGTAAAAATTCCTGTAAGCAAGTTATTTTAATTTTCATTCTTGTTTATATATATCGGATGCTAAAATGTTAAATTTTATTAAAAATTTAAGTTTGGGGAGAATGAAAAATATTTTCAAAAGTTGAATTTTATTTGTTCTCAAATATGCTACAAGTGAATTTCATTTGAAAAGAAAAATGATCATGTATATGAAGTTATATTAGGGAAGTAAAATTTTGATTAGAGAAATGAGTAAGAAGATTTAGTTAAAATTTAATAAGTTATATAGAAAAATTTAAAGTTAAAAGTTCTTAAATGTTGAAATGATAAATATTGTGTAGCTATCTTTAGTAGGAGATATTGTATTTTTGAATAATGTGGAAGGATTAGACTTTTATTTTGAAACTTAAATTTCTTTTATTAAAATAATTTTCATAACCTATTATTAAGTTTTAAATTAAAAGAAAAATATCAATTCTTTGCTTTAGGAAGGGAGGAGTAGAATTCAAAATTACTAATGGCCTATCCAGATATAATAATCCTTGCATAAATATATAAAAAAAAAAGAAAATGAAAAAGAAAAAGGAAAGAAAAAGAAAAGAAAATGAAGGAGAAGCTTGAGGATTAGTGCCTAATCAAAAATTGGTTCCACATCTGATCTTTTTAAAGTTTAAGACTTGATAAATCTTAAGCTTAAGGATATAATATAGTAAGTAAAATTATACTTAATAAAAAATTTTAAGTGAAGAAAATAAAATGCCTAAGTTCTATATTTGGAAAATCTACAAGTATTTTTGAATTAGATAGGAACTCATATTTTTCATACTCTTCACTTTAAAGATTTCTAAACTTTAAGTTAGACTCATTTACTAGAATTTTTTCTAAATTAGACTACTATACTTCTAAAACAAAATTTTAGAACCTCCTAAAGAAACTTAAATAGATAATCATACTTATTTAGTTTTTAAAGATTGAAGTGTCATTTAAGGATAAATAACATTTTAAGTTTGGGGATTTTGATACACCTAAAATATATAGTATTTTTATACACATTTTTATACCTAGTTTTGAGGTATTGCACTTTAATGGAAGGTATTGTGTGTTTTTTCTTCATGCACAACAATAAAGGTGAAAATGGAAAAAGGAGTGAAAAATGATCAAATATGGAGCAAAAATGAAAAAAATAGTGCAAAATTAATTTGGTGCCTAAGCGCCAGATCTAGCGCTTAAATGCCCGTAAAATAGAAGCGCCAGAGGCCCCGTACTTAAGCGTCAATAGTAGTTACCTGATAGGTTAATTTATTTTGATGAATTTTGAAGAGACATTTGAGGCACCTATTAGCTAAAGAGGGTGGTTATAAACACTAGAAATGAAAATATGATTAAAGGACTTGTGAAAGGAGGCATCTTTTGGAGAATACATCAAATTTGGACACATTTTGAAGAGATCCCAAGGCACCTCTTGGAAAACTATAAAAAGATAGGCTTAGGACTTTTTAAGGGGCTACTTCTAGTCTTGTTAAGTGTTTCTTTTAGATTCTTCTTTGTTCTGATTTTGGGAGAGACTGTAAGACGACAATGTCTACCTTTACTTTAGTTCTAGTTTGTAGTTTTTTTAGAGTTAAGAGTGTCGTAAGAAGAGAAGAGATTCAAAGGAACTTTAAGAGTTTGGTGGAGTATTTATATAAGTTTCTATCTTTTCGTTACTACATTTGGTTTTAATTAAGACTTCTTGTTGGTTTGACAATGATTTCTGCTTTTAAACTAATGTGTGGTTTTGATTTTTCCATGAATTCTGAGTAGTTTTCTTTATCTTTTTCCTTAAAATGATAAGAAAATAAAGTATTGGACGGAAGTTGTGGAGAGTATTGATCTTTAATGTTGGAAGAAGTTGTGATGATTTAGCTCCATGTACTTCGTTTACTTCTTAAATTGGCCAATCGAGATGTTAAAATTTGTTGTGAGAATATGTAAGAACCGGGATGGTATTGTCTTAGTCAATAATTGGAAAGAATCACATGAGATTGTATGGATGAGAATGTAATTCATACGATTGAGTGCAAATAAATAGAGAAATAATCTTTGAAGGGTGTAGAGTTAGATGACTTTAAAGAGATAGGTTAAGCCCCCTACTTGGTTTATTATTTTAGGTTTTGATACGTGATGTTAGCTCTCAGGTGGAGGGAATCGAGGGTACTTTAGAGTGAGAGCTGGTATATTCCCTGCCTAGCAGGTCTTCAGAACTATTCATAGTTTAAATTAGTCAGTGTTTTTTATAGCATCACTAGTAAGGGTAAAGAATAATATTGCTCTTATTTGGCACAACACAATTTTGCATACTTCTACATTAGAATTCCTATACTTATTACTTATTCATGATAAAAAAAGATGTTTCATATTTAGTGCTTCTTATCTTATAAAAACTCAAGTTATCTTTAGAAGTTGTTATTATATTGTCAAAGTATTAAAAATACCAAAAAGAATTGAACTTTAATTACTGTGATAATATCTTTAGTTTAAGTAATTATCTTTTCGAAATAGAAGTTTGTTACTTAAAAGTACATAATGTGAACAATCCCTGTGGATTCGATATTCAGGGCTTAATAAAAAATTCTTATATTACTTGATAACGATACATATACTTGCGTAGTATCCCAATAAATGTATAAATTAAAAAAGTAGAATTCTTATTTTCTTCAAGATCAATTTTTTGGTGATGTTGCAAAGTAGGAAAGATAAGTGAAGAATAGAATCACATACATTGTTATACTGTTGCGTATAAACAATCAGGATCACAACGCTATCAACGCCAAAATTTTGTGCCATCGGCGCTGGGTTTTTGCATTCGAGCATCGTCGGTGCCAATTATGTCGTAATTAGCGCCATAGTAGTTTTCTGCACAGTTTCACATATGGTCCAAATAACTCTCAAATATTCCATATAATTCAATGATTAAAAATGTTTTTACGCATTTTTTTAAAATGTAAGTCTCCAAATTACAAGGAATTCATAAAAAGAGCTTAAATGGATATTTATATGTATATATTATTTATGTAAAAGAAAATATAAGTTAATAAAAAAGATAGTTATGGGTTGCCTCCCACAAAGCACTGGTTTATTGTCTACAGCCCAACATTCCCAGTCTTTACTCTGGGTGACCCAACGTTAAAATCTCCTTAACAATTGGCCTTTGGCCATAAAAGTAAGGGTTCAACTTATTCCCATTAACTTTAAATATTTTTTCTAGTTTTAGGATCTTCAATATCTACAACTCCATACAGGCAAACTTTTATAACTGTGAATGACCCTAAACACCTAGACCTTCATTTTCTAAGAATAATTTCAACCTTGTATTATACAATAAAAATTCTTGTCCAGGTTCAAATTCATTTTTTATTATCTTCTGATTATTCCTTTTATTCATTTTCTCTTTATAAATCCTAGATTATAATAAGATTCATTTCTAAATTTTTCAAGCTCATTTAATAGCAACAATCTTTTCTCATTAACATATTTTAAATTAAAATTAAATTCCTTAATAGCTCAATAAGATCTATGCTCCAATTCTACTGGAAAGTGATAAGTCTTCCAAAAAATTAAGTCTATATGGGGACATTCCTATATGATTTTTATGAGCATTCTTGTGGGCCCATAATGGAGTATCTAGTCTAGCAAACTAATCCAGTTTGTTAGGATTTACAGTTTTTTTTTTCAAAATTCTTTTAATTTCACGATTAGATACTTCTGCTAGACCACTAGTCTAGGAATGATAAGCAGCGGAGATCCTAATTATAATATCATATTTTTAACTAATTTTTCAATTATTTTATTCCTAAAATGAGATCCTCCATCAGTAATGATTACTCTAGGCATTCCATATCTTGTAAAAATAGTTTTCATTAAAAACTTTAAAATACTTTGAGCAGCACATCAAGGTAAAGCCATAGCTTCAATCCATTTTAATACATATTCTATTGTAATTAATATATATAAATTTTTGAATGATACTATAAATGTTCCCATAAAATTCAATCCCCAAACATAAAAAATTTCAACTTCTAATGCAAAATTCAGAGCCATTTCATTTCTTTATGAAATATTTCCTTCTCGCTGACAATGATAACATGTTTTTATACATGCATTAATATCTCTAAATAGAGTAGTCCAATAAAATCCAGATTGTGAAATTTTGTGTGCAATTTTATCAATTCCAAAATAACTCCCAAATTCAGAATCATGACATTTTTGAATGATTTTTTCATTTTCTTCAAAAGGTACACATCATTGAATAACTAAATCTTTACATTGTCTGTAGAAATTTGGGTCATCCCAAAAGTAAAATTTTGCATCTTGAATAAATTTCTTTTATTGTTGCTTTTTCAATCCATATGGTAAAATATCACTAACAATAAAATTCATATTGTCTGCATACCACGGTATACACCATTCATTAATAATGTATAGTTATTCATTAAGGAAAGTTTTGTTAATCACTCTTTTAAGATCAAATGATTCTTCTTCTTCTAGCCTTGATAAATGATCAGCTATTTGTTTCTCAGATCCATTCTTCTCTACTACCATAAAACCAAATTCTTGCATCAGAAGTACCCATCTAATTAATCTTAATTTCACATCCTTTTTTTGCATCAAATATTTTATAGTTGAGTGTTTTGTATGAATAACACATTTAGCTCTAACCAGATATGACCTAAACTTATCAAAAGCATAAACAATTGCTAATAACTCTTTTTCAATAGTGCTATAATTAATTTGAGCATCATTCAGAGTTTTACTAGCATAATATATAAATTTAAAAAAATTTCATATCTTTGCTCTAAAACAACTTCAATTGCATAATCACTGACATCACACATTAACTCAAATGGTTTCCCTCAATCAGGTGAAATTATTATAGGAGCAGTGATTAATTTTTCCTTTAATAATTTAAAGGCATTAATGCTTTCTTTAATAATTTAAAGGCACTAACTCAAATGGTTTAAATCAAAATTCGCATCTTTTCTAAAAGTTGGCATAAAGGCTTGGTAATTTTTGAAAAATCTTTAATGTATTGTTTGTAGAAACCAACATGTCCTAAAATACTTATAACCCCTCTGACAGTAGTAGGAGGTAGTTTAGCTATAACTTGAATTTTTGTCGGATTTACTTCCATGCCATTTTCAGAAATTTTATGCCCAAGTATAATTCCTCCAGCAACCATAAACTAACTTTTTTCCTAATTTAATACTAAATTTGTTTTTTTCACATCGTTCTAGAACTTTATCTAAATAATTTAAACATGATTCAGATGAAGTTCTAAACACAAAAAAATCTTCAATAAAAACTTTTATCCCATTTTCAATTAAATCCCTAAAAATAGACATCATACTTCTTTGAAATGTTGTAGGTGCATGACTTAAACCAAAGAGCATTTATCTAAAAGCAAAAGTGCTATAAGGACTAGTACATTTTGTATTTTTTTGATCCTCAGTGGCAATAAAAATTTGATGATAGCAGGTATATCTATCCAAAAAGCAAAAATATTTGTGCCCAAATAACCTATCCAACATTTGGTCCAAAAAAGGTAAAGGAAAGTGAACTTTCCTAGTGACAAAATTTAATTTTCTATAGTCAATACAAATTTGCCAACCAATGACCTGTCCTGTTGGTATTAAGTCATTTTTCTCTTTCATAGATCCAATCACACCCCATTTCTTAGGAACACAGTGAATTAGACTTACTCATGCATTGTTTGAAATATGATATATTTTTTCAGCGTCTAACCATTTTAAAATTTTATTTTAAACAACTTCTTTCATCATAGGGTTTAATCTCCTTTGAGGATCAACTTCTTTTTGATGATGTTATTCCAATAAAATTCTATGCATACAAATCGAAAGATTGATTCCTTTTATATCAGCTAATGTTCATCCGAAGGCCTTCTTGTATTTTCTTAAAGTTTCCAACAATTTTGGTTATTGTAATTCAATTAACTCCGAGGATACTACAATAAGTAATGTGGATAAATCTCCTAAGAAGGCATATTTTAAATGTGAAGGAAGTATTTTCATTTTGAGTTTAGTAGATTTCACAATTGAAGGAATAAGATTTTAATTATTATTTATAGTATCCAATAGCTCAAATCATTCCTGAACATAATCCAAATCTTCAGTACTCATTTTAATGGATTTATCTTGCTTTATATCCTCATCTTCATGCTCCAAATGTTCTTCTCAAATCTTCTCTCCAAAGTTATTTGTGAAGAATCCATTACTTAAATAATCATTAATTTTCATTTTGAAGCATTCATCATCTCTTCCTTTTGTTAGATGTCGCAATAATTTTAATATATTAAATGTAACTTCTTGATCATTGACTCTCATGGTTAAGTCTCATTTCTGTACGTCTATCAAAACTCTTTCAATAGCAAGAAAAGGTCTCCCTAAAATGATAGGAATTTCCTTATATTTCTTCATATCTAACATAATAAAATCCACAGAAAAGATAAATTTATCAACTTTTACCAATACATCTTCGATAACTACTATGGGATAGGTGATTGAACAAACAACTAATTGAAGAGTTACATTAGTAGGAGAAATCTCTCCTGAACCAAACCTTCTGAAAATCAATAGACGCATGAGATTAATATTGGCTCCCAAATCACATAAAGCTTTTCCAAAAAATCTTTCACCAATAGCACAAGGAATAATAAAACTACCATGATCCTTAAGTTTTTCAGGAAGCTTTTTCTAAATTATTGCACTACACTCCTCACTAAGTGCGACAGTCTCATTGTCAGTAAACTTCTTTTTTTTATTAAGTATATCCTTCATAAACTTCACATAGCTTGACATTTGTTCCAGGGCTTCAACAAATGGAATTTTTATTGTTAATTTGCTCAAAATTTCTAGGAATTTTGAAAATTTTTATCTTTGTTTTTTCTTCCTCTGTCTTTGAGAAATTGGATGTGGTGGTTTTTCTTGATTAACTTTCATTGGTTTAATAGGATATTCTTAATCAAAATGAAAATCTTCATCAAAATTTTCAATTTCCACCCCTTCTTTCTCAACTTTAATCTCTTTTTGGACTTTTATTTCTAATTCGGTTCCACTCCTTAGTTGAATAGCCTTAATTTGCTTTTTATTTTGATCCTTGGGTTAATTTTGATAATTTTAAGTAGAGTTCCTGAAGGTGTATTGCTAAGTGTAGTAAGTAATATGTCCCAATTTATTTTCCATGTTTTTTCTTAAATCTTCTTTACTTTGTAATTGATTGCCCATTTGTAATATCAATTCTTTCGTTCATAATTTATTCTCCTTAAATTGTTTATTTCTATTAAAACTTGGAGGAATTTATGGTTCATAGTTAATATTTCCCTGGTTGTTTGAATTTCCTAATGGGTTCAGTGGATTGTTCTCCCTTTGCAGATTTACAACATTAGAGTTATCATTATTCTAACTTAAGTTAGAGTGATTTTTTCATCCACGATTGTAATAATTAGAATAGGGATTACTAGTTTTGTTAATGATTGCATTAAGAGTCTCATATGATGATTGAGAATCTATCATTTGTCCTAATGAATTTTCCTCAACCAAAAGAGTTGTTTGAGGTAAATTCATTCCAAATTGATCTATCTTCTTCGATATTGTAGCAATTTGAGAAGCCAAAATAGATATTGCATCTGAATTGTGAATACTAGCTACTCTTTTTGGAGTTACCCATTTAGAGGTCCATTGAAAATTATTAGTAGCCATCTCTTCAACTTATGAATATGCTTCATCGAATGGTTTTAACATTAATGATCCATCATCAGCAATGTCTATAAAAGATTTAAATGATTTAACTAATCCATTATATAAAGCTTGCATTATTAACTAATCTAGTAAAGCATGTTGTGGACAATTCCTAAAAAGATCTTTAAATTATTCCCAAGCTTCATATATTGACTCTCCTTCAAATTAACAAAAAAATGTGATATTGTTTCTAAACTTAGCAGTTTTTTATTGTGGGAAATATTTAGAGAAAGTATTTTGTGATAATTCTCCCCAAGCTCTGATAGATCCAGGTTAAAGAGTTTAGCCACATCTTAGCTCTATCATTTAATGAAAAAGAAAAATTCTAAGTTTGACGGCGTCTTTTGACACTCCATCATATATAAATGTAGTAAACAATTCTAGAAAACTAGCAAGATGTAAGTTAGGATTTTTAGCCGGTGTTCCCCCAAACTGATTATTTTGTACCATTTAGATATACGCAGGTTTAAGCTTAAAATGAATTAGCAGCTACAGTAGGAGTTTGTGTAGTCAAGTGAATTTCATCTACTATAGGATTAGCATAGTCTCTTAATGGTATGTGTTGATGTTCATTTTCATGCATTAATTATTTAAGTTATTTACCATTTTATTATGTTTTTTTTTGTTTTCTATTTTTTCTTATAGTTCTTTATAATTTCAAATCGTAAGGTATTAAACCTTCAGATTCTAAACTACACATACACAAACACAATTAACAATATAAAATAAGCAATCACACTAGAATGTGTGTGTGTGTGTATTAAAAATAATAATTTATAGTTCAAATAAACTATTTAAAGTTATAAAGTAATTTTCCGTAACTTCCCCGACAACGACGCCAAAAACTTGATGTGGTATTTTTGTATCCTATTAAATAAGGAAATATGCAAATCAATCACAACAATAAATACTTTTGTATAATAAGTTTTATATTTTAAAATCTTTAAGTTTCCACTCCTAATGATTTAATGTATAATTTCTATGTAAAATCGTCACTAGGTTGCAAACGCAAGTATACGTAACACTCAAGTAATAAAAGACTTTAATGGAGTCCTAAGTATCGATCCCACATAGTGGTGGTAATTCTTTTAATAATAACGCAAAGACACAATATTCAAACTGTTTAAAACTCGAGTAAGAAAAAAATCAAATTTTGTTTAATGTAGCTAATGGAACTAAGTTTACTAAACTAATCTCTAAACTTCAAAGTTAAATTTACCAAGACTAAACTAAGTTTTGTGATGAAGAGTTCAAGTTTAAGAAAGTATCCTTCCCCTTTATAATGAGTTTATGGTCAGTGAAGTAATCAAAATTATTTAAATTTATATAACATTGTATTGTGCCAAATAGAAGCATTCATATTTTTTGTCCTCTTTACGAGTGAAAAAGAACATTGGTTAATTCAGAGTTTGGTCCCTAAATCCGCGGGTGGGCTCGGAGAATACTGACTCTCACTCCAGACCTCCCACATTCCCGTCACCTAAGGGCTAACATCTCTCTTTAGGTTCCCAACACCTGGACTGAATAAGGTATTTTAGTCTGTCTCCCTAAAATCTCCAATTCTACCCCTAATAAAGTATATTTCCTTATTTATTTGCACTCAATCACATGGACTACATTCTCATCCATGGAATCAATTGTAAATCTCACTTTGTTATAGAAATCATAGCCCTCTCAGATCGTATGTTTCTCAACAAATTTTAACATTTCAATTGACTAGATCGAAAAAGTAAATTAAGATCAGAGTTTAGATCATCAAAATCATGAAAATTAAAGCATTGTGCAACAATATTGATTCTTCACGTAAACATATCTCATTATAGGGAGAAAGACCAAGAGGACTACTCAAAATTCATGTGGAAAAACAATAAAATATGGATTAATATATATATATATATATATATATA
>JXCR01002258.1:21997-53193 GCA_002079205.1 Phalaenopsis hybrid cultivar
TATATATATATATATATATATACACATACATACATACATACATACATATATATATATACACATACATACATACATACATACATATATAAATATACATACATACATACATATATAAATATACATACATACATACGTATACATATAAATATACATACATACATACATACACACACACAAATATAGATATATATATATATATATAGAGAGAGAGAGAGAGAGAGAGAGAGACACACACACCTACTTTTTATATTTATAAAACTCAAATGTTTCGTATCACATAAGTAAATAATTCTGATATTAACTTTTAAGAAGTGACATGCTTCGCATCCAAAATCTAAAATCTCCTTGACTGAACAAAACCGCGGGGAGAATGTAGGCCACTGGTTTCTCGTTTTTTCTATTAACTTAAAACCATCACATCATATGCTTGCTGGTCTTACTTGGAATGCGGCCTCCCATTCCAAAATATTTAATTTAAAATATATATTCTAATAAAAAATAAACAAGTAAAAATATAAAATTTATGTTCTTTTTATATATTTATGTGATATTTATTTATTATTATATTTTTTTTAAAGATGTTTGTCTTTGTTATTTCTTTCCTTTCATCTAATATTTTTTATTTTATTTTATTATATTTCAATCTTATTAAGTGCCAAAGGTCAATACTCACAAAATCAAGTCCTTAAGTAAATCTGTGCTCTAAAATTTGGGGGCTAAGCACAGGAAAAATATCACATCAGGACTCTGCACGTAGAGTTACGTGTGGAGTCAGTCCAATGACATCATGTCACGTGGAGGTGATATAAAAAAAAATTTGTCCGGTAACACAAGGAAATATTCATCCGGTGTTATCCGTGTTATTCAGATGTTATTTTATATTATTCATGTGTTATTGTGTTCTGGGAACATTTTCGGTGTTTTAATAATAAAATAATACATCAGTAACACTTGAATATCACACAATAACACCTGAATAACGCAGGAGGAATATTCTCTTGTGTTACCAAACTTTTTTTTTTCTTATCACCGCCACCTGACGTGATTTCATTGGACTCCTCATGTAACTCTACGTGCGGAGTCCTGATGTTATATTTCCTCTACACATCATTGTTTGGCTATTTTGTTAAAATTTTAATCACTCTAATCTATTTGTAATTAAAAATCTTTTCTTTGCATAAAATTAATATCACGTGGAGATGGTTAAAGATTGGGTACATAAATTTAAAAGCGGAAATAAATACCTTTTTTAAATATTATTTTTAATTATAATCAGCCAAATGAGTCCAAAAAGATCCAAAAAATTTGGGATTAGCTAGTCACGTGATTCTGAGTGTGTGTTAGCCTCTAAATATTGGGGGTCTAATGATTTTGACCTAAGCCTCCCCATGATGACTTATGCTATTTTCGGCTAACACTAATTTAACAAATTTTCCTTAACTCATGTAATTAAATGAATTTGCTTAATTATGAACTAAGCTAACTATGTAATGAATCAAAATTTATAAAATTAGAAGGATTAATAAAAAAAAGGTTACTATATTCCATTTAAAAATTCATGAAAATAAATATGAATTTTTCATTCTCCATAAAATATTTTTGTAATTTTTCAATTTCTTATGAATTTTAAAATAATTCAAAGACTAAGAAATTTTTTTAAATGGTTCATAGTAAATTAAAATTAAATTTAAAATATTAAAATTAAATTAGAAAATAAAATTCTTAAATTTTAGTTAATTTTAACAAATTAAATTATTTTCATAAAACAATGTCTTTTACATAAACATGGTTAAAAGTAAAAAAAGATAGAGTTTTTTTAAATTCGGATAAACGTTTGAAATAATTTACATAAGGAATTTATAACTTTTGTTGATTACATTATTTAAAAGAATTTCAAAATTAGTACATGTTATTTATTAAATTTTTAAAAATACATAAAAAAATACATAAATAATAAAGATATATGTTCTTCAAAATTATAAAAAATGGTGATTAATTAAATAAATATTTATTTATATTAATTATTTATTTAATTATTTAATTTAAAGGAATTCTAAATACTTGTCAACAAATAGGCAGCGAAATAGATAGTTTAAACAAAAAAAATATTGCATCAGGACTCCACACGTAGAGTTCTGTGCGGAGTCCAATGAAATTATGCCAAGTGAAGGTGACAGAAGAAAAAAAAATCGGCACGTTAACACAAGGGAACATTCTTCCCGTGTTATTCCGTGTTATTTAGATGTTATTGTGTTATGGGAATGTTCTCGGTGTTATAATAACACAATAACACATAAATAACACTTGAAAAACACACAATAATACCTGAATAATACTAGAGGAATATTCCCTTGTGTTACCGAACAAATTTTATTTTTTTTTCTGTCACCGCCACGTGCGGTAATTTCATTAGACTCCACACGTAACTCTACGTGTGGAGTCCTGATACAATATTATCTTAGTTTTAACTGGGGCCATCAAGAAGAAGTAATGCGTTGAAAAAACATTGCCTTATATCTATAATTTGAATAAGAAGAGTTGAAAATTTTATAGTTAAGATCATACAACATGCGTTTAAAATAAACGTACAATTAAACATGTATAAATAATAACTGCATTTTATTATTATTTCAAAAAAATCAAATTTGAATTTTTTTGAATAGCCCAAAACTCTATAGCCATCATTTTAAAACAAATTTCTTTATTCAACTTGTCATGATTTTATAAGGTTTTTCAACAAGATAAGAGCTGGATATTTAATTTAGAAGAAAAAATTGTATAAGAAATTAAAAAAAAAGGACTTAACCAATACTTTTTTTAAACTGCTTTTGTTAAAACGTAACATAATTTCGGAGATATTTTTGGCTCGTGAATTTATACAAGATTATTGAAAGTCTTTTGTATCTCATCGTCAAGCTAGTGCTCTTTCAATCCATTTTGTCGTACTCTGTGACCACGATGGCGGTGTCGTAGCTGATATGCTCTACTTTGACTTTTTTGAACATATTGAACAATATCAATTCTATTAATATCACTTTAGAATATATTCGATTATTAATTTTTTTTAATCAAAATTTATCCTTAAAAAGTTAAGAAAATATATAGTTGAATTCAAATATGTCATGTGGATCACACTCATTATTTGAAGGGTTGTATAGACAAGAGAAACTAAATGGAATAGAATAAGAGAGGGATTAAGGGCAGTCTGGTGCAACTTATAAGTGCGGTCGGCGTTTTCAAATCGCCGTCTAGCTGTTTGTTTTGCACGTTTGGAGAGATTATCCCAAAACCGCATTTTGTAATTTTGTTTACACGCGATCGTGGGGTTATACCATATTTTCCCAAAATACCTATAACTTTCCCAAAATACCATATTTTCCTCAAAATTTCCAAAATACCTCTAACTTTCCAAAAATTACCAAAATACCTCTAACTTTCAAAAAATTACCAAAATACCCCCTCCTAAAAAAACTAACAAAATTTCCAAATTCACTCCAAACCTTACCCAAATCAATCCTAACCACCTAACAACGTCAATAGCAACCAAATACATCAAAATTGACCAAAATTTCCAAAATGTCCATAAATCCCTAAAATGCTCAAATCACCCCCAATAACCACCAAATTTATTTCAAACTTACTCAATTTTAAATCAAAATCACATTTCATCATGTCCAAGCCAGATTGAAACCAAATGCAAGTTAAATTGAACCCAATTACTAACCAAAAGTCTAAGCCTAACTCAAATACCCTAAATTGACCCCACTTCCAAATTCTATCAAATTAAACCATGTGACCAATTCAACTCCACCAAATTCACTTCCTAAATCCTTCATGACATTCTCCTAGACCAGTTTGACCTCTTAATTGATTTTTAAATCAAGCCCAAATTCTATTTTTAGCCCAAACTTTAATTCTAAGTCTAAATTGTACAAAACAATCAGTTTGAGCGTACACCATCTGAGAATCCAAATTTATATCTTGCTAATTTTCTAGAACTATGTGATGCATTTAAATACGATGGCATATCAAACAAGACTGTTAGACTTTGAATTTTTTCCATTTTTTTAAGGGATAAAGTAAAGATGTTGTTAAACTCATTAGCATGTGGATCAATTAGAAATTGGGGAGAGTTAGCATAGAAATTCTTAGCTAAGTATTTTCTATCATAAAAAAACTACTAAGCTTAGAAATGATGTTATCCCATTTACTCAGTATGAAGGTGAGTCAAAATACGAAGCTTGGGAATGATTTAAAGAACTCCTTAGAAAGTGTCCACATCATAATTTGCCAGATTTGTTAATTATTCAAGCATTTTATAATAGGTTAGTAGGATCCCTTAGACCTATTATTGGCGTTGTTGCTACCGGATGATTTATGTCAAAACCATTTGATGAATCATATGAATTAATTGAAGAGATGGCTACTAATATTTTTAGTGGCCCTCTGAAATGGTAAATCTTAAAAAAGTATTCAGTGTTCATAATAATGATGCAATTTCAATCTTAGCATCTCAAGTTGTTGCAATATCTAGAAAGTTAGATTAATTTGAAATGAACTTATGTCGAGCACCTCACGTGATTGAAGAAAATTCATTACAACAATTGATTGATTCTCAACCATCATTTGAAGCTTTAAACTTAATTAAAAATAGACCCAATAACCCATATTCTAACTATAATAGCCCAGGTTGGAAAAATCACCCTAACTTTAACTAGAATATTGCTTCTGGTGGTGGAAATCAATAATTGGGGAACAATCAAGTGAACCCATTAGGAAACTGAAATAATCAGGGTAATACTAACATTACACCTTCTTATCCTCTCGGCTGTACCAATAACCAACTAATGAAGGAAAAGAAGTTATCTTTAGAATAAGTGGTGTTACAAATAGGGAATCAATTATAAAGTTTAAGTACTATAGTAAGAAATATGGAGAATCAAATGAGACAAATGGCTAATACACTTAGCAATAGGCCTCAGGGAGCACTTACTAGTGACACTGAGATAAATCCCAAAGATAAAAAATAAATAAGAAGTAAACATTGTGAAGTTGAGAAGTGTTAGAGAATTGGAAACTTAAGTGCAAAAAGTGATTGAAGTTTAGAGGGAAATTGAAGAATCAGAACAAAATATTTCTAAGAACATAGAAAACCCTACCTCTAACTAAAATCAATTTAGAAAGACATCCACCTCCATTTCCTCAAAGACTTAGAGAGCAAAATTTAGATCAACAATTCTCAATTTTTTTCAGATATTTAAGAAATTAACGATAAACATTCTTTTTGCTGAAGCATTAGAACAGATGTCAAGTTATGTTAAACTAATGAAAGTAATATTAAATAAGAAAAGAATGTTTGGTGAGCACTAGACTGTTGCACTTAGTTTAGAATGTAGTGCAATAACTCAAATAAAACTTCCTAAGAAACTTAAAGATCTTGGTAGCTCACTATTCCTTGTGCGATTGAAGATAGATTTTATGGAAAAGCTTTACGTGAATTTGGAGCGAGCATTAACCTCATGCCATTATCTATATTCAGAGAGTTAGTGATTCCGATTGAATATAGTTGTGTAAATTTTATAAAGTTAACTTTGCTTTACAATGATACCAAAAACTTGATGTGGTATTTTAGTAATAATAACATTAAGCACTTAAGATTGGGATTATATGCAAGTATACGTATCGTTATCAAGTAATATAAGACTTTTTGTTTAAGTACCAAATATCGATCCCATGAGGAAGGTTTAAATTTGAAATGATAAATTAACTACGAAATTCACAAAAATCAAACGAAATTACTGTCAGCAATTTTGAATGTGTAAGATACTAACAAAACTAGATTATTAACTACTAGCAAAACTTCAATGTAGAGTTTAAAAATAGTAACAACTAAACTATGTTTATGTGATAAAGTTTTCTTATATGAAAAAGCATCTTTCCCACTACAAAGAGCTTTTTGGTGAAATGACATGAGATAAATGGTTTAGGTTTGTATTGTGCCAAATAGGAGAAATTTTAATTCTATATCCTGATTCACTGTTATAGAAAATCATTGGCTAATCTTAGGTTTAGTCCCTAAATCTGTGGCTAGGCTATGAGGATAATGGCTCCCACTCCAAAGCTCACACTTTCCTTCCTCTGAAGGCTAAGTCTTGCTTTAGTTCTTAAACACTAAGATCGAATTGGGGATTTTTAGTCTGTCACCCTAGAAATCTCCAATTATACACCCAACAAAGTATATTTCTCTATTTATTTGCACTTAATTCCATGAACGAAATACTCCTTCATGAACTTAAATGTGATTCTCACTCTTTTGTAGAAATCATACTCCATTTTCCGGATCATATGTTTCACAACATATTTTAACAATTTAGTTGGCCAGATCGGAAAGTAAATTAAGAGCAGACTTGAAAAGCCACCACAATCTATTTTAAATTTTAACATTGGCACATCCAAATTATCCATCGTTTCACCATATCTCAAGTAGGGAGAAAGATAAATGAAACTACTCAGACTTTATGAGAAAGATATAACAGAATAAAAATTTCATATATAAAGAAAGTTCATACAACAATAATAAATAAAAAACACTTATATGAAACGCTTTCTCAAAGAAAATCCCTTGTAGACTCTCTTAGAAAATGTAGGAAGATAAAATCTCTCACTTCTCTTCCTCTTCAACACTTCTTAGAAAAGAATTAGCACTTAAACTCACCAAAAAAACTTAAAACTAGAACGACAATAACTAACTAATGGCCTGAAATGGCGTAGAATATTGGCATGTGAAGAAGAAAACTAAGTGAGTGGAGAATGTAAAATGGTGCGAGGGGGGTTTTTTTTATCAAATTTCGACCCTAAATAGAGACTAGGGTCGGTTTTCCAATAGGCCATTTCCAATCGGCGTGTGAATAAGAAAACTTTTCAAAAAGTGTCTAAATTCATTGAATCTTCTAGAAACAGGATCTGCACTGACACTGGTGTCGTCAGCTCCCATTATGGTGTTGTCGGTGCCATAGGCTATTTAATTAATCTGTGTTCTCTACCAAACAGCACCGTCGACGCCCAGCCTGGCATCTTCAGCACTAAATAATTTTTTAAATTGTTCAGTTTGACTCCAAATTTCATCCTTTTTACTTCATTTTTGCTCTCAGTTCTAAAATTCAACAACTTGCAATAAAACACAAAAAATACATTCCATTAAAGTGCAATATCACAAAAAATAAGTATAAAATATTGGTCTAAAGATGCATACATTTGTTGTGTATCAACTAGTCTTAAGAAAGATTTCTCCCACTACTATAACCCTTCAAATAGCTGATCGAACAATCACATATCCTAAGGGGTTATAGAAGATGTACTAGTAAAGGTAGATAAATTTTTCTTTCATGTGGGTTTTATTATTTTAAATATAGAGGAAGATAAAAGAATTCCAATTATTTTATGGAGGCATTTCTTTTCCACTAGAGGAGCCATGATAGATGTGCAAAAAAGAGAGTTAATAACCAAAAAGTTATTATTAATATATTAAAATCAATGAAGTATCCTCCAAAAGGAAAAGATGATGAGTGTTACAGAATGGAGACTATTGATTATATAATTAATGACACTTTTAGAGAAACTTGGAAGTCAAAACAAAACAAAAAGAATTAAAGGATGAAAGTGAAACTGAATTTCAAAATGAATCAATTAAAATGAACACTCAGGGTTTAAAGTATGTTCAGGAAAGTTTTGAAATTTTAGACACTACTGAAAATAGTAAACATCTAGTTTTGTATATTAAAAAATCTCCTAAACTTGAAATGAAAGCTCTCCCTATGCATTTAAAGTGTGCATTTCTAGGGAACTCATCAATTATTGATACACCTTAAAATTACCATTTTTAATATACATTTATATTCATTTTAAGAAAATTTTTTATGATATTGCACTTAAAGGAAGGTATTTTGCATGTTTTTGGTTTCAGGAACAAGAAATGGATCTTCAAAGAAAATGAGGGCAATAGAGTAAAGTGACACAACATCATATGACAACATAACACCATCTATTCAACATGATGGGCACCATAACGCCCCAAAGTGGCACCATAGTGCCAAAAACGATTTCTCTGGAAGATGCAATGAAATTGGACAAATTTTAAAGAGGTGCTTGAAGTGACCCTTAATTGTTTTTGAAGATTTATTAAATGAGATCAATGGCTGAACAAAAATAAAGACTTGAAAGAGACTTTTGGAGACTTTTAGAGAACTTTTAGAAGATTTAAAGAATCCAGAGAGGGTGTGTGAGTTCATAGTTGAGACAGTTTGATTATGTGAGAAGAGTTTGGGGAATTCTTGAAGGAAACTTCAAGAATTGCTTGGGGAGAAGTCATAAGATAAGCACTTTGTATTTATGTTTGAGATTTTATTTTTAAGACTTAGCTTTCAATACAAATCATGTGTTTTTTTTTATCTCCATGAATTCTAAGTAGCTTCTCTTTCTTTCTCCTTGCATATAAGAGCTAATCTTGTGGGATGAGAATGATTTAATAATTTATTTTTATTTTAGAATATTGTGATGGTATTTTCACCAATTCTTTGTTGGCATAATGAAGTTGCCATTTATGATGTTAAAATCTATTGCGAAACATAATGACCCAGGAGGGCTATGATTTCACCAACTAGTGAGTACCACACTTAACTTTTGATAGAGCCAGTACAATTGTCTAAGGGTGGATGCAAATAGATAGGGAGACAAGTTTTTATAGGCATGGAATTGATGTTTCTAGGGTAACAAGCTATATTCTTTTGTTAATTTGATCTTGATTTTGGGTCTAAGGGTCCCTATTATGTCCTATAGAAAGGGCATAGTGAGTAATCTAGAAGTGGGAGACTAGATTCTACTTAGCACAACTACACAAGCTAGAATAAACTTAAAGTTAGCCAATGTTCTTTGCTAGCACCGAGAGGGGGTAAAGAATAGATCTACTCCTATTTGTCACAATACATCATTTTAAAATTTTAATCAATCAAATCCTACACTGACTAAGAACTATTTGCAAGGATAGAGTTCTTTTCTTAATATTTGAACCCTTTTAAAATTAATTAGTCATTTAAACTTTATTCTTACTTTTTGCTTAAACTTAGACTGCACATAAATTTAGTTTTAATTATTATTAATATTTTGACACCATTCTCTTATCATTTTTATCTCCAAATTAGATAGAATTTTTTCTAAATCATTATTAAAAAGTTACAGATTTCCTGTCGGTTCGATCCTGGGATTTTTAAAGAAAGTTTTAAATTATTTGCAATGATACGTTTACTTGTATAGTATCCTTAGTATGAATGCTTATTATTCTTTTCTAAATCATTTTATTTATTCACACTAGCCAATTTGGGCCAAGTTTTGGGCAATCTTTTGGAGTATAAATATCTGCGCTCATTTATTTTAGGAGAACTAAAAATTAACTTCAGTGCTTTTTTCATTTAAAAAAAATTTATTAATTAAAAAACCAAAAATTAAAAATATTTTAGGAGTATTTTGATTCTATAAAATTTTACCTTTCATTTGGGATAAAGGTTTAGTGCCTTAAGATTGTGAATTTGAGCAAATGATAATCAAAAATTAGAAAAAAAAGGACTTCATAATTTCAAAGAAATGGTGAACATGTTACAAAATAGCATTGATAATCAAATTGTTGAAAGTGAACATCATAACATACAAAGACCTTTGAGGGACTACACAAATCCTACAACAAATGAAATTCATTTAAATATACAAACTTTTGTTATAGCGGCTAACTCATTTGAACTTAAACTTATCATTATACAAATTGAACAAAATAATCAGATTGTCGGAATGCCCAAATGTGGATCCAAATTTACATTTAGCAAGTTTTTTAGAACTGTGTGCTACATTTAAATATGAGGGTGTATCAAACGACATTGTCAGACTTAGATATTTTTCATTTTTCCTTAAGTGATAAATCCAAGATGTCGTTAAACTCATTATAACCTGAATTTATTAGAACTTGGGAGGATTTAGCACATAAATTCCTAGCTAAGTATTTTCCACCTTCAAATACTGCTAAACTCAGAAATGATAGTACTTCTTTTACTCGGAATGAAGAAGATTCAATATAAAAATCTTATAAAAGATTTAAGTAACTCCTTAGAAAGTGCCCACATCATGCTTTGTGAGACTGGTTAATCATTCAAACTTTTTATAATGGGTTAGTAGGATCCCTTAGATCTATCATGAATGCTGCTACTGGTGGTTCATTAATGTCAAAACCATTTGATGAAGCTTATACATTGATTGAAGAGATGGCTATGAAAAATTTTCAATGGCTTTCTAAAAGGCTAAATCCAAACAAAGTAGCCAATATTAATGAAAATGACGCTATTTTGATGGTTTCATCTCATGTCACAGCATTATCTTGGAAAATAGACCAAATTTGAATATTTTTTTCTCAAATACCCAATGTAATTGAAGAAAATTCATTTGGACAGATGATCAATTCTCAAATCTCATTAGAACCTTTAAATTCTATTAATAATAGACCCAATAAACCATATTCTAACTATTACAACCCAGGTTGTAAAAATCATCCCAATTTTAAATAGAATAATAATTATAATGGTGAAAGTCAATAATGGGGCAACAATCAAGTAAACCCATTGGGAAATTGGAACAACCAAGGTAGTGCTAACTACATACCTATGTATGCTCCTAGATTTAGAAGTAACCAACAAATTAATGAGAAAAAGTTGTCTATAGAAAAAGTGGTGTTACAGATGGGAAATCAATTAGGAAGTCAAAGTGCTGATATTCAAAACATTGAGAATCAACTAAGAGAAATTGTTAATGTACTTAGTAATAGGCCTCATGGAACACTTTCTAGCAATTTTGAAATCAATCCTAAAGATGAAAACAAAGAACAAGACCAAGTTAAAGTTGTCCAACTTAGGAATGGAAGAGAATTAAATGTTGGAGTTCAAAAAGAGATTGAAGTTGAGAGAGAAAATAAAGAAATTGAAAAACCTGAAGAAATTATTCCTAAGGAAGTAGAAAAACCTATCTCTCCCATTAATATTAATTTAGAAAGACCACCACCTCCTTTTCCTCAAAGACATTGGAAGCAAACGTTGGATCAACAATTTTTGAATTTTTTTAGATATTTAAAAATCTTATAATTAATATTCATTTTCTAGAAGTTTTGGAGCAGATACCAAGTTATGTTAAATTTATGAAAGAAATTTAAACAAGAAGAGGAAGTTTGAAGATTATCAAACAGTTGCACTTAGTGAAGCATGTAGTGAAATAATTCAAAAAAAGTTTCCTAAAAAACATAAAAATCCTAGTAGCTTCACAATACCTTGTGCGATTGGAGAAATTTTTTTTGGAAAATCTTTATGTTATTTAGGAGCTAGCATTAATCTCATGCCATTATCTATTTTTAGAAGGTTAGGTTTAGGAGATATTTCTCCCTCCCACTAGTGTAACCCTAGAGTTAGTTGATCGATCTATCACCTATCATAAGGGGGTTATAGATGATTTATTGGTTAAAGTGCATAAATTTATCTTCCCTGTTGATTTCATTATGTTAGATAAGGAAAAATATAAAGAAATACCTATCATTTTGGGGAGACCATTCCATGTAACCGAATGAGTGATGATAAATGTGCAGAAAGGAGAATTAACCATGAGAGTTAATGACCAGGAAATTACATTTAATGTGCCTAAATTAATGAAGTATCCTGATAAAGGAAAATATGATAAATGCTATATAATGGATGTTTTTGATTATATGATTATTAATCATTTCCAAGAAAGATGTGAATCCATAATAGATCAAAAAGAACTGAAGCGTGAAAATAAAATTGATTTTGAAGACAAATCAAATGAGATTATTACTGAGGATTCAAATAATGATCAGGAAAATTTTAAAATTTTAGATATTACTGTAATAGTAAAACTCTAATTCCTTTAATAGAAGAAACTCATTAACTTGAAATGAAAGTGATCCCAACTCATTTAAAATATGCATTTTTGTGGAACTCATCTACATTACTAGTTATAATATCCTTAAACTTGATTGCAGAACAATAAGAGAAATTATTAAAGATATTGAAAAATCATAAGAAAGTCTTTGGATGGACATTAGTTGATATTAATAGAATTAGCCCTTCAATCCATATGCATAGAATTTTAATGGAATAAAATCATAAGCTTAAGGCTTATCCTCAAAGTAGTTTGAACCCTATAATGAAATAAGTTGTTAAGAAAGAAATTTTAAAGTGGTTGGATGTTGGAATTATCTATCCTATTTTTGATGATTTTAGGGTTAATCTTATTCATTGTGTTCCTAAGAAAGCAGGAGTGACCGTAATTATTAACAAAGGGAATGAACTAATTCCTATAATATAAATATCTCGGTGGTGAATTTGTATTAATTATAGAAAATTAAACCTCGCTACTAGAAAAGATCATTTTCCCCTACCATTTCTAGACAAAATGTTGGATAGACATACGGGGCATCATTATTTCTTCTTTTTGGATGGATATTGTGGATACCACAAAATACCCATAGCTCCTGAGGATCAAGAGAAGACAACATTTACTAGTTCATATGGGACTTTTGGTTTTAGAAGAATGTCATTTAGATTAAGCAATGCACCTGCAAGTTTTCAAGGATGTATGATGTAAATTTTCTGTAATTTAATTGAGAAAATAATTGAAGGTTTTATGGATGATTTCTCAGTTTTGAGAGCCTCTTTAATATCATGTTTAGATCACTTAACTAGAGTTCTAAAATACTGCGAAAAAACAAGTTTTGTTCTCAATTTGAAAAAAATTCAATTTATGGTTGTATGGAATTGTATTAGGACATAAGATTTTTTAAAATGACATGGAAGTAGATCCAACAAAAATTCAAGTTATTGTTGAATTACCACCTCCTATGTCTGTAAGAGGGGTGAGATGTTTTTTGAGACATGCTGGGTTCTATAAGCATTATATTAAAGATTTTTAAAAAATTCCTAAGTCGTTATGTCATTTTTCAGAAAAAGACACAAACTTTTATTTTAATGAGGAATGCTTAAATTCCTTTAATATATTAACAAGAAAAATTAATCATTGCACCTATTTTTGCTTCACCTGATTGGGAAAACCCCTTTAAATTAATGTGTGATGTAAGTGATTATGCTATAGGGGACGTATTAGGGCAATGATATGATAAAATTTTCAAAGTGACATAACATGCTAATAAAACCCTTAATGAAGCTCAAATTAATTACACCACTATTGAAAAAGAACTATTAGCTATAGTGTATCTTTTGATAAATTTAGACCTTATCTTATTGGATCAAAATGTATTGTGCATAAAGATCATTATGTTTTTAAATATTTAATTATAAAGAAGGATGCAAAACCATAATTAATTAGATGGTTCCTTTTAATGCAAGAATTTCATTTTAATGTCGTGGATAGGAAGGATACTGATAATCAGATAACTGACCATTTGTCAAGGCTTAAACATGAAAACAATGTTAACTGTAATAATGAAATAAATGAAAATTTTCTTGATGAACAACTATAGGCTTTAATGAATGGAAAATTCTTTGGTATGCTGATAGAGTTAACTACATAGTAATATTTTACCCTCCGGATTAGATAGCCATCAAATAAAAATGTTCTGTCACGATTCAAAATTTTACTTTTGGGACAACCCTTATTTATACAAGAAATGTAAGGACTTTGTTATTCAAAGATGTGTACCAATAGAAGAAACCCTAAAAATTATGCAAAAATTTCATAAATCAGATTTTGGGGGACATTTTAGGGATGATAAAACTGCATTAAAAGTTTTACAATATGGATTTTATTTGCCTGCTTTAATTAGGGTTGATACTAATTATATAAAAACTTGTGATTAATGTCAGAGAGTAGGAAATATTTCTTAAAGAAATGAAATGCCCTTAAATTTTCCTTTGGAAGTTGAAATTTTTTATGTTTGAGGTTTAGATTTTATAGGACCCTCTATACCATCGTTTGGAAAAATTTATATTTTGCTAGTCGTGGATTATGTTTCTAATTGGATTGAAGTTATTGATTTACCCCGTTGTGATGCTAAGAGTGTCGAAAAATTTTTAAGGCAAAATATTTTTCTAGATTTGGAATGTTGAGAGTAATTATTACAGATGGGGGAAGTCATTTTAAGAATAGAATGATTCAAACATTAACTCAAAAGTTTGGAATTAAGTACAAAATTTCCACAACTTATCATCTTTAGACTAGTGTTCTAGCAGAAGTATCTAATTATGATATTAAAAGAATATTGGAAAGAACTATTAATCTAAACTAGAAATATTGGTGTGTCAGGCTAGATAGTGCATTATGTGCATATAAGACTGCTTATGAAATTCCTATAGGAATGTCACCATATAGGCTCATATATGGAAAAGAATGTCATTTATTAGTTGAAATAAAGAATAAATCTTATTGAGCCATAAAATAATTTAATTATAATTTGAAGGATGCCAAAGAGAAATGATTATTACCATTATATGAGCTTGATGAAATAATAAATGAATCTTACGAAAATGCTAAAATCTATAAGGAGAAAATGAAGGACTAATTCCTTTAATATCTGCTAAAGTCCATCCAAAAACCTTTTTATACTTTTTTAACATTTCTATCAACTTCTGTTCTTGAAATTCAGTTAACTTAGAAGATATATAAACAGGCAATGTAGATGTCTCTCCTAAAAATACATACTTTAAATGGGCAGGTAATATCTTTAATTCAAGTTCAGGTGGTTTAATACTTGAAGGAATAAGATTTTTATTATCGTTTTCCAACATGTCTAACATTTTAAATTTGCCCTGAATATAATCCAAATCTTCTGCTTTCATTTCATCTTCATTCTCAAAAATTTCTCCAAGCTTTAATTTATTTTTGAACTTATTTTTAAACAGTTCACTACTCAGATAATCAGCTACTTCCATCCTGAAACATTCATTATCTTTTCATATTGTATGATATTTCATAGCTTTTGCTATATTAAATTTCACTTCTTGAACGTTAACTCTCATTATTAATTTCCTTTTTGCACATCTAGTACAACTCTTCCTGTTGCAAGAAATGGTCTTCCTAAAATAATATGAATCTCTTTATCTTCCTCCTTATCCAATAGAATAAAGTCTACAGGGAAAATAAATTCATCCACTTTTACTAGTACATCCTCTTTAACTTCTTTTAGATAAGTTATTGATCGATTAGCTAACTGAAAACTTACAGTAGTAGGGGAAATTTCTCCCAAATCTAAATGTTTGAAGATCGATAAAGGCATAAGATTGATACTCGCACCTAAATCACATAAAGCTTTTCCATAAAAATTTTCACCATTGCATAAGGTATAGTAAAGCTACCAGGATTTTTTAATTTTTCAAGAAGCTTTTTCTCAACCATAGCACTACACTCTTCACTGAGTGCAACAGTCCATGATCTGTAAACTTCCTTTTCTTATTTAGTACATCCTTCATAAATTTCACATAACTTGGCATTTGTTCCAAAACTTCAACAAAAGGAATATTTATCGTTAACTTCTTAAGGATTTCTAAAAATATTGTATATTGTTTATCTTTTTTCTTCTGTTTTAGTGTTTGAGGAAACGGAGGTAATGGTTTTTCTAAAGGAACCTGTGTTTGTTCATTTTCATGTTGATCACTTTTCATTTCTTCCTTCTCTTCATCAACTTCAGTTTCTCTTTGGATCCCTGTTTCAACTTCTTTTCCACTTTGTAATTGAATAGCTTTAATTTTCTCTTTATTTTGATCTTTTGGATTAACTTCCACAGTACTCAAAAGAATTTTAGAAGGTCTGTTACTAAGTGCAGTAGCAATATGTCATAACTGATTTTTAATAATTCTAATAGCAGCCCCTTGATTTTGTATTTGATTTCCCATATTCAACATCACCTCTTCCATCATCAACTTCTTTTCCTTAACTTGTGGGTTAGGGTTGGAGTTAAAACTCAGAGGATGATAAGGTCAATAATTAGGATTTCCTTGATTAATCAGATTTCCGGTTGGATTTAACGAATTGTTATAATTATTCCAACTAAAATTAGGGTGGTTTTTCCATCCAGGGTTAAAATAGTTAGAATAGGGATTGTTATTTCAATTATTTATAGTGCTTAAAGTTTCACAAAATGATTGAATATCAATAATCTGTCCTAGTGAATTTTCCTCTAATACTGGGGGTATTTGAGAATTATTCACTCCCATTTGATCAATCTTTTTAGAAACAGCAGCAATTTGAGATGCCAAAATAGACATTGCATCGGAATCATGAATACTTGCTACTCTCTTAGGATTTACCTTTTCAAAGGGCCATCAAAAATTGGTAGTAGCCATTTCTTCAATTAAAGAAAATGCTTCATCAAAAAGTTTTGACATTAATGATCCACCCGCATCAGCATCTATAATAGATCTAAGTGATCCTACTAATTCATTGTAAAATATTTAAATTATTAACCAATCTAGTAAAGCATGGTGTGGACATTTTCTAAAAAGATCTTTAAATCTTTCCTAGCTTCATATATTGATTCCCCTTCAAACTTACAAAAAGATGTAATATCATTTCTAAGCTTAGCGGTTTTTGAGGGTGGAAAATATTTAGCCAAGAATTTTTGTGATAGTTCTCCCCAAGTTCTAATAGATCCAGGTGCTAATGAATTTAACCAAGCTTAAGCTTTGTCCCTTAAATAAAAAGGAAAATTTCTAAGCCTGACATCATCATTAGACACTCCATTATATTTAAAAGTAGCACATATTTCAAGAATCCCTTAATGAAAAGGAAAAAGTCTGATCCTAAGGTATCATTAGACATTCTGTCATATTTAAATGTAGCATAAATTTCAAGAAAATTAGTAAGATGTAAGTTAGGATCTTCATTAGGTGATCCTCCAAACTGATTATTTTGTAGCATTTGGATAATAGCAGGTTTTAGCTCAAATTAATTAGCAATAACATCAAGATTTTCAATAGTCAAGTGAAGTGCATCTGCTATCAGATTTACATAAACTTTTAAAGCTCTTTGTCGATTCTCATTTTTTTGATTATCTAAGTTATGTACCATTTCTTTTAAATTTTTAATTTCTCATTATTTATTTTCAATTTTTTCTAATAGTATGTTCTAAGTCTGAATCGTAAGGTACTAAACCTTCAGATCCAATATTTTGCATAAATAAATAAAGTAAGCGAATTAAAATTTTAAAATATAAACACTCTTAAATAAAAATATATTTCTTTTAGATTTTTGAATTTTTATATTTTTTGTACTTTTACGGTATATATATTATCTTTAAATTTCTTAATTTATCAAAACTATTTAATTTATCTGCTACCTTCCTTGACAATGATGCCAAAAACTAGATCCCGATTTTTTATATGTAAGGATTTACGAAGTTGACTCCACTACGGCGCCAAAAACTTGAGTCGTGTACTGAAAGTAAGTTGTGTAATATATATATAAGTATAGGAAATTATTAATGAGATTCTACGCAAGTATATGTGTTTTTATAAGGTCATAATGGACTTTCTATTTAAGCCCCAAATATCGATCCCACAGGGATTGTTTAAATTTTCAATGATAAATTTTACTAGGAAATTACTATCACTAATTTTAAATGTTGACATAAAAATTAAATTATTTAACTATTAGCAAGATAGAAATGCAACATTTAAATAGTTACTATTAATTTACTAACTATATTTATGTAATGAAGATTTCTTATATGAAAAAGCATCCTTCCCACTACAATGAGGTTTTGGTGAAATGAGTGTGATAAATGTTTACAATATGTATTGTGCTAAATAGGAGCAATTTTAATTCTCTACCCTGATACAATGCATAGAAAATCATTAGCTAATCTCAGGTTTAGTCCCTAAATTCGTGACTAGGCTAGGAGGATACTGGCTCCTACTCGAGAGCTCCCACTTCCCTTCACCTGAAGGCTAACTCTCTCTTTAGCTTTTAAACACTAAGACCAAATTAGGGATTTTAGTTTGTCACCCTAAAGATTCTCTAATTCTACACCCAACAAAGAATATTACCCTGTTTATTTACACTTAATTCCATAAATGAATTTCTCCTCAATGAAATCAGATGTGATCCTCACTATGTTGTAGAACTCATACTCCATTTCTCGGATCATATGTTTCACAACACATTTTAACAATTCAATTGGCTCAGATTGAAAAGTAAATTAAGTTCGGAGTTAAAAAATGATCACAATTTATTTATATTTTAATATTGACACATCCATGTTATCTCTTCATTTCACCATATCTCAGAGTAGAGAGAAAGATAGAGAAAACTAATCAGACTTCATGAGAAAAATACAACAAAATACAAATTTCATATATAAAAGAAAGTTCATACAACACTAATAAACAAACAACACTTATCTGAATCTCTTTCTCAAAGCAAATCCCTTATAGTCTTTCCTTAGAAATGCAGGAAGAAGATATCTCTCACTTTTCTCCTTCTCCAACACCTCTTGTAGCCTCTTCTAGGAAATGTAGGAAGAAGAAATCTCTCACTTTTCTCATTCTCTAACACTCTTAGAAAAGTTTTCTTTAGAAATAGAAGAAGAAGATGTCTCTCACTTTTCCCTTTCTCCAACACTCTTACAGTTCCTTAGAAATGTAGGAAGAAGATATCTCTCACTTTTCCCCTTCTTCGGCACTCTTACAAAAAGTTTCACACTTAATCTGACCACATAAACTCTAAATTATAAAAGAAAACTCACTAATTTACTTCAATGTGGTGGTGGAATGAAAATGGATTATGAAGAATGGCAAAAAAGAAGTGTGGTGGAACATTATGGAGCGACAAGGAATGTGAAGGAGTGAAGGAGTGAAGGAGTCAGAGAGTCAAAGAGTAATTTCCTGATGAATTTCAGCTACAAATAAAACCTAGGGTTGGTTCTCCAAGAGGTGCCTCCAAAATCTCTTAAGAATTTGTACAAATACGTCGAATCTTCTAGAAAGAGGGGTTGAACCGACATTGGTGCCCTCGACGCCCTTCTGGTGCCGTCGATGCCAGTGTCCCACAATTTAATTCACTGCTCTCTATTTAAAGATGTTGCCGGTGCTCTTCTAGCACCGTCGGTGCTGAGTAAAATTCTCTGTCTGCTCTGTTGTTCTGCACGGTAGGCACGATCGGCACTGAGTATTTCTTCAAAAA
Organism: Phalaenopsis hybrid cultivar; assembly: GCA_002079205.1. Taxonomy (NCBI): domain Eukaryota; kingdom Viridiplantae; phylum Streptophyta; class Magnoliopsida; order Asparagales; family Orchidaceae; genus Phalaenopsis; species Phalaenopsis hybrid cultivar. The sequence continues at coordinate 41,231 of JXCR01002258.1, forward strand.
AGTCATTTTGAAATTAAATTCCATCCTTTTTGTTTTCTTTTTGCTCTAAGTCCTAAAAATCAACAGCCTACAAGAAAACATCAAAATACCTTCCATTAAAGAGTAATATCACCAAAAATATGTATAAAATATGGGTCTAAAAATACATATATTTTTGGTGTATCAACTTTAAATTAAATCCAAAGAAAATTTTCAAGAAAGAGAATTCAGCCACCGAGAATTTCTGGCGACTCTACCATGGAATAAGTCGACTCTCCATTATGTTCGAGAGGTTTTTGTCTTCATACGTCGACAATGTGTTCATGTCTTTCATGTTCTAAATTCTCATTCTTTTATTGACATGCTTCTCTTATTTCTTTCTTGGGCAAGCACGATCAACTCTTTCTCGATTCAAGAATTATTTATTTAACCATCCTTAAATAAAGAGGTTCAGGAACCTTTAAGAGTTTATATGGGATTGGAGCCCCAATAGATGTGTAGGCGAGGTGTGTTGTTGAATCAGCCCCGCACTGGGCATTGAATTTCATTTTTTTAGTCTGTATCTTTTGGGTTTGACTTGTTATTAGGAAGTTCAACCCAATCTTTACCTTCATAATATCCATTTAAACTCCAAAATTAAATGAAATCATTTATACGATAACGTCAATAAAATATGATGAATTGCCAGTTCACAGGATGGTCTTTGCTAATTTTAACGTTTTCACTAGAATTGTAAAGTATAGGACGTTACAAATTTTTATAACTATTCAACTGACAGCTACGATGGTGTCACAAAAGTTGATCTTTTCATTCAATGGAAGTCCACCCCATGACAAAGCTGCTCTCCATCAAGGAGGAATGATATAGTTTGATATTAACTTCGACGAGGTCAAAGTCATCCTCTGAAAAGTGTCGTATGTGATCATGAAGACCACCCCCATCAAAAATAGCTAAACCCGTTGTCGAATATAACCTGGTGCAAAGTTTGATTTACCTTTAATCAAGAGGCCTAAAATCGGGGAGGCTTCCATTAAGTTTGTTGCCCATGTAGCTGTGAAATATGTCGTCCATGTGCCTAAAAGTGTCTTCACTGCTATTGTCACTAGGTCCTTCATCACCGCACCGACTATATTGTCTGTCAAAGGAAATGAAATTTTGTATGAGGAAGATTCTAATGATGTGTTTGTGCCTATCCGTTCAGTGATCAAGATTGGGTCTAGCTCAAGAAATGTGTCGTTGACTAAGGCAAAAAGAAGAAACAACATCCAAAAAATTCTAAGAGCGGTAAAAACCAAGACTGCAAGATTTTCTCTCACCAAGACGACTCCCCAGTTAGATGAGATATAGAAGCATGGAACCTCAACTCTCCTCAGAGGGAGTAGGTGTCACTAATACACCTAAAGCATAGGATTTTTATAAAGAAAAACTTGGATCATCAAAAGGAGAGTATAGTCAATCCCAACCAACAACCATCATCCATCCAAGTAACATCCATTGTCATCGCCGCCCACTTTTCTTTTTCTTTTTAGTTTTAGTTTGTATTGTGAGTGAAAGAAGAGAATTCAAAAGAACTTCAAGAAATTTGGTGGAGAGAATTGAGATAAGTGTTTAACTTTGTTACTACATTTGGTTTCAATTTAAATTTCTTATTTTTTTGCATAATTTCTACCTTTAAACTCAAGTGTAGCTTAGTTTTCTTCATGCTTTATGAGTATTTTTATTTATTTTTTTTAAATGATAAGTGATTAAGTTTTTAAAGAAAATTGTGTAAATTATTATACTTAAATGTTGGAAGAAGTTGTTTTGATTTGAAACATTGTACTTCGTTTACTTCTTGATTTGGCCAATTATGATGTTAATATCTATTGTGAGAACATGTAAGATCCGAGATGGTACAGCCAACAAGTGGTAAGAATCACATTTGATTTCATGTATGAGAATATAGTTCATTGGGTTGAGTGCAAATAAAGAGCAAAATAAACTTTCGTGGGTGTAGAATTAGAGGACTTTAGAGTGAGAGGCTAAAGCCCCCAATTTGATTTATAGTTTTAGGTTTTGATACGAGATGTTAGCCCCCAGCTGGAGGGAGAAGAGGGAACTCTAGAGCGAGATCTAGTATCTTCCTTACCTAACCAGTCTTCAAGACTATTCAAACTTTATATTAGCCAATGTTCCTTATAGAATCTTTAGTAAGAGCAATGAATATTATTACTCCTATTTGGCACAACACAATTAGCATACTTCCTCAACATAAGTTCTATACTTATTATTGATTCATGATAAGGAAAAGAATATTTTATTTATATTCCCTTCATCTTGCAAGTATTTTGTTAATTTAGTTAGTTGTTTACAATATTTTTAAATATCAAAAATTATAAAAAGAATCAAACTTGCATTCTTATTATAGCATCTTGAGTTTGAGTAAGAATATTTTGCTAAGTAAAATTTTGATATCTAATTTCTCCTATTTTATAAAGTGAATATTGCCAGTTTTCCGTGTTGGTTCAAAATTTTCAAAGAGGTTTTTAGAAAGCAAAATTTTTAATTTTATAAAGTCTTATTTAAACTTTAAGATTTATTATAGGAATATTGTAGTATTGTTTTAATATTAAGTTCTTATTTTTGTGTTTTTATTTTATTTTATTTTATTTTTATTTATGTGTTTCATAGTAATGTATGCGTAGTTCAAGCTCCACAGAACTTGTGCCTTAAATTCTAAATTAGAAAGAACAATTAGAAAAATTAAAATATTAAAAATTACAGAAAATTTTCAAGAAATAACAAATCAAAATTATCAAATTGTTGAAGATTTTAGACCTTTAAGAGATTATTGAAACCCTACGGTGGATGAACTTCATTGTAGTATTCAAAAACCCATTGTAGTGGCTAATTCATTTAAGCTTATACCCGCTATTATCCAAATGGTATCAAATAATCAGTTTGGGGGAGCAACAACTGAAGATCCAAATTTACATCTTGCCAAATTTCTAGAATTGTGTGTTACATTTAAATATGAAGGTGTATTGATGTTATAAGACTAAGATTATTTCCTTTCTCACTGAGTGATAAGGATGAGATATGGTTACATTCTTTATCACCTAGATCTGTTAGAACTTGGGGTGACTTAGCATAGAAATTCCTTGTTAAATATTTTCCACCATCAAAAACTACAAAGCTTAGAAATGATATTACATTTTTTTCCAGTTTGAAGAGGAATCTCTTTATGAAGCATGAGAACGATTTAAAGGACTCTTAAGAAAGTTTCCACACCATGCTATACCAGATTGGTTAATAATTCAAACCTTTTATAATGGATTAGTTTGATCTATTAGATCTATTATCGATGCCACTACTAGTGGTTCATTGATGTCGAAACCATTTAATGATTCTTATGCTTTAATTGAACAAATGGCTAAAAATATTTTTTAATAGTCTTCCGAAAGGGTAAATCTTAAAAAAGTAACCAACATTCATGAAACTGATGCTTTTGCTATGTTGGCAAATCAAGTTGTTGCAATTTCAAGAAAGTTAGACCAATTTGAAATGAATTTTTCTCAAACAATTGCAAAGATTGAAGAGAATTCAGTAGGCCAAATGGTAGATTCTCAAGCATCATTAGAAACTTTGAATGTCATAAACAATAAGCAGAATAACCCATATTCAAACTATTATAAGCAAGGTTGGAAGAATCATCCCAACTTTATCTCGAATAATACTTCAGGTGGTAATAATCAGCAATGGGGGAATAATCAAGTAAAGCTATTGGGAAACTGGAACAACCAAGGGAATAGTAATTATAGACCTACTTATCTTCCAGGATTTAACAGTAATCCATAATTTAAGGAGAAGAAGTTGTCTATAGAAGAAGTGGTGTTACAAATGGGAAATAAGTAACAAAGTCAAGGAGTTATAATTAGAAATATTGAGAATCAGTTAGGACAAATAGCAAATTCCTTAAGTAATAGATCCCAAGGAACACTTCCTAGTAATACAAAAGTAAATCCAATAGCAAATTCCTTAAGTAATAGAATGGATGTCATAAGATATTTAAGTGAATGTCATTCCAAAGGAAATTAAGAAGAGAAAACTGAAATTAAAGAGTTGGAACACAAGAAGGAAGAGGAATTTGATCAATATGAAGATTTATATAACGAAGATTCAAATTACGTTTGAGAAAGTTTTGAAATTTAGGACAAGATAGAAAAATATACATCTTTTTGTCCATCAATTGAAAAACCTCCTGAGCTTGACTTGAAGTTACTTCCTGAACATTTGAAGTATGTCTTTTTAGGTGATTCCTCGACATTACCTGTTATAATTTCCTTAAAATTAACTACATAAGAAGAATAGAGTTTGATGAAAACTTTAAAGAATTACAAGAAAGTCTTTGGATGGACAATTGTTGATATAAAAGGAATCAGTCCTTCAATTTGTATGCATAGAATTTATATGGAAGAGAACTTCAAACCTAGGGTTGATCCTAAAAGGAGATTAATTCCTATTATGAAAGAAGTTGCTAAGAATGAAATTTTAAAGTGGTTAGATGCTCGAATTATCTAGCCTATTTCAGATATTGCATAAGTCAGTCTGATTCATTGCATTCCTATGAAAAGAGAGTAATTGTGACTTTAAATGAACATAAAAATTTAATACCAATAAGACAAGTCACAGGATGGCGAATATGCAGTGATTATAGAAAATTAAATCTCGCCACGAGGAAAGATTACTTTCCACTACCCTTTCTAGATCAAATGTTAGATATACTAACTGGGCATAAATACTTTTGTTTTCTAGATGGCTATGGTGGTTATCACCAAATACAAATAGCTCCTGAGGATCAAGAGAAAATAAATTTTAACAGTCCTTATGGTACATTTGCTTTTAGAAGAATGCCCTCTGGTTTATGTAATGCACCTGCTACATTTCAAAGATGTATGATGGCTATTTTTTTATTTAATTGAAAAGGGATTGAAGTTTTTAAACATGACTTTTCAATGTTTGGAACTTCATTTGATTCATGTTTAGAACATTTATCAAAATTTCTTAAGCACTGTGAAGAGACAAATTTAGTCCTTAATTGGGAAAAATGCCAATTTATGGTAGTATGAGAAATAGTTTTGGGACATCAAATTTTAGAAAGTAGTATGAAAGTAGACCCTGCAAAAATTCAAGTGATCGCTAATTTACCTTACCCAACAAATGTGAAGGAAATTAGGAGTTTTTTAGGACATGTTGGGTTCTACAGATGGTATATTAAAGTTTTTCACAAATTGTTAAGACTCTATGCCATTTATTTGAAAAAGATGTATTTTTTTTTAATTTTGATAAAGAGTGCCTAAAAGCTTTTGAATTGCTAAAAGAAAAATTAGTCACTGCACCAATTATTGTTTCACGAGATTGGGAAAAACTTTTTTATTTAATTTGTGATGCAAGTGATTATGCTATTAGAGTTTTTTTAGGACAAAAGCATGATAAGATTTTAAAGGTTATCAACTATGTTAGTATAACTCTTAATGAAGCTCAAATTAGTTATACCACAACTGAGAAAGAGTTATTAGTTGTAGTATATGCTTTTGATAAATTTAGATAATAGTCAATTGGAACTAAATGTATTGTGCATTCAGATCATTCTGCCATTAAGTATTTAATGAAAAAGAAAGATACAAAACCTAGAATGAAAAGATGGATTCTTCTTTAGTAATAATTTGACTTTGAAATAGTAGATAAAAGGGGAGCTGAGAAACAAATTGTTGATCATCTGTCCAGGTTTGAATTAGAAAAACCACTCTATTCTGAATATTTTCCAAATGAAGAATTGTTAAATGTTAATGAGTGGTGTGTTCCATGGTATGTTGACATTGTGAATTTCATTGTTAGAGATATTATACCCAATGGAATGACATACCAAGAGAAGAGAAAATTTATATCTGAAGCTAAAACTTATTTTTGGGATGACCCGTTTTTATATAAACAATGAAAAGATCTTATTATTCAAAGATGTGTGCCTTTATAAGAAACTTATGAAATATTAAACAATGTCATAATCTTGAATTTGGGGCACATTTTGGTGTTGATAGAACATCATACAAAATTTTACAATCTAGGTTCTATTGGCCTACAATCATTAGAGATGTTAACTCTAATATTAAAACTTATGATCTATGTTAACGAGTAGGAAATATTTCTAGGAAGAATGAGATGCCCCTCAATTATGTGTTAGAAGTTGAGATATTTGATGTTTGGGGATTATATTTCATGAGACCATTTATACCATCTTTCAAGAATTTATATATATTATTAGCAGAAGATTATGTTCAAATGGATAGAAGCTATTTCTTTACCTCGATGTGATGCTCATTGTATTGCAAAGTTTTTAAGATCAAATATATTTTATAGATTTTGGATGCTGAGAGTAATCATAACTGGCGGGGGGGGAAGTCATTTCAAGAAACACTATAGTGGAGCAGTTATTAAAGAAATATCATATTAACCATAGAATTTTTGCTGCTTATCATCCTCAGAAAAGTGGTTCGGCTAAAGTATCCAATGAGGAAATTAAAAGAATATTGGAAAAATCTATAAAACTAACAAAAATGGATTGGTCAATCAAACTTAACTATGTTTTGTGGGCTTATAGGACTGCATACAGAACTCCTATAGGAATGTCCCCATATAGGCTAATATATATCACTTACCACTTGCATTTAAGCATAAAGCATATTGGGCTATTAAGTAATTTAATTAAAATTTAAAAGATGTTGGTGAGAAAAGGCTATTACAATAGATTGAGCTTGAAGAGATAAGGAATGAATCTTATGAAAGTGCTAAGATTTAAAAAGAAAAGATGAAGATGTGGCATCATTCGAGGATTCTTACTAAACATTTTCAACCAGGGTAGCAAGCATTGCTTTATACTGTAAGGTTAAGATTATTTCCAAGAAAACTCAAGTCCAGGTGGACAGGCGCATTTGTTGTGATGAAAGTTTATCCCTATGGAGCTCTGGATATCAAAGTCCTAAAACTATCAAAATATTTTAAGTGAATGGTCACAAACTAAAATCCTAATTTTTAGGTTACCAACTTAAATTAATTGATTTTATGATATTGGGTCAACCAGAATAAGTATTGGTTATGTCGGGCTGATGTTTTTAAACCAAGTGCTCTATAGGAGGTAACCCATATTTATCTGTGTATGTATTTTTATTGTTATGTTGTTGTGTTTAATTTAGAAAATTTTGGTAGTATTTTGATTATATAATGAGTTAGTGATTATTTTATGACCTTAAAAGATGACTTAGACATGTTAGAACATGTATTTGGACGTTAAGTTGACCTGTGCTAAATTGAATAATGGCGCTTGAGCGCCAATATCCGGCGCTTAAGCGCGATAATTAGAAAACATGTGCAAATTTTGGTTTATAGAAGCTTTAACTATGATTTAGTTGGATTTAATGTGGGATAGCAATTCTAGGACGTTCCTAGGAGTTATAGGGGAGTTTGGAGCCTATAATAAAAGGGTTATGTAAGGATTTTTACCACAATTCATTTTTAACCCTAAATCCTAAGTGAATGAGAGAGTTTTGGAAAGATGTCATCTTAAGACAGTGATTTGAAGAAAAATGGGGACGTAATGAGAAAGAATTTTATTATTTAGAGTGTTCAATAGACATACAATGACTTCCTAGTCATTAGTATCATAGAGATAGCAGAGAAAATCACTAAAATTGAGGCTGACGTTGCTTCGATTGAAGCTAAAGTGATAGAAGTTAAGGCACATCTAGATCACATGGGATGGCATCTTAAGATGCAGTTTAGCCATATCAGTTTGATAGAAAATGCAAACAAGGCTATGTATTTGAAGAACAAATGAATTGAAGGTGATTCAACCGGTGTTATTAACCACTGTCTATTTTATCATATTTACATTCCAAATGCTGAAGGAGAGACTAATGATAGGCCAAGATTCATTCCACCGAATGGAGATTGGAGTTAAGTTCATGGTTTAGTGTTTGTGTGTTTAGTTCTTCTTTGTAAATGTTAAGTGTGTTTAGTATATTATTAATGTGATCATTGTCTAATGTTTGTGTTTAGGAATTTTCTCATCCAAGACTATTTGGATTGAGAATCTATGTATTAAAAATGTTTGTAATCGTTCATGAATGAATATAAGTGTTTGCTTGTGTGAAATTTGGTCTTATTTTTTGTTCAATCGAATTAGTTAAGATTGATGAATATTGAGTAAGCAGAAAGTTGAAAGGGAAGAAAATAGTTATTATAGAGTTATGAGACCATAAAGGGTTGGTTGACTTATGCTAAGAGTGCATTTCAATTAAATAAAAAAAAATCAAAATTTGTGCACAGGCGCCTAAGCACCAAGACCGCGCTTAAGTGCCGGTTCACGTAAACAGATTTATGAATGGTTTTAATTGACTATTTGGTCCTAAAAAATCTACTTTTGCACCTCGACGTCGTCCTCTTCCTTGAGATTTCACAATTTTAGATATGGCATACCTATTATGAAGATTTCATATTGGTTTGGAGAAAAAATTGTTAGATTTGATATCCTTGAGGTAAGTGCTTCACTTCTATGTAGAAATTTATGATTTTCACCATTTATTTTGAGCATATTCTTGACCAACCTGAAAATCACTATTCATGGTGAAAATATGAGATAAATCTATGGAAAATACATCGATTTGGTAGTTTAAGCTTTTAGGATTTAAGTTTAGTGATTTAAAGTTGAATTTGGAATTTATTGCGAATTTATATAATTTTTTTTAAAAATTGGATCAATAATGAAGTGGTAGAAAGAAAAGTCTCAATTTGGTTCGAGCATGTTTGTGAGTGCTAGAGCTCGGGATCGATATAGTGATGCATTGCATTCGAGAAAATTGATTCCTGAGCGATGTTTTAAAAGTCTAAGAGGAGCTATAGAAAATTTGATTATTTGCCGCTATTGGGAGCAGTTCTGTTGTTTTTTCTGCTATAGTAGTGATTTTTATAGTGCGGGAGTTCTACGTGAATCTCCCCGAAGCTGAAGAAAAAGGAGTCCTGGTGAGGGGAAACATAGTAAGTATCCTTTTCAACTGAGGTAATAAATCAGTTTTATCATTTTCCCCCGAGCAATTTATGTTTTTATTCAAACTATAGTCCTACAGAGTAGGAGTTTGACGAGATCATTTCATAATTGGTTGTTGGGAGAGGGCTTTGGAAACTTACAAATGAAAGGAGAGTTAACTTTTCCATTTTGAAGTTGGATGCCACTGCAAAGGCATGACACTATTTTGTTTCTACTCATCTGCTACCTACCAATCATCTTAGTGAAGTGACTCATGATCAAGCAACTTTAAACAATTGTATCTAGAAGTTCAAGCTCATTGACATTAGAGCTTTGATATATAATGTTATTGTCAGTTATGTCGTCGCTGCTACTACTGTAGGTTTGGGAGTTGCATCCTTGATCTTTTCTTTATGTGAGCAGACTGAAGTTAGCTTTGATTGTTGGGAAGAGAACTTGCAACCTCTTAAGCCCATTTCCAGTGTAAATGTGAAATATTATTCACATCATTCCATTTTTGGCTGGAGAGGAGGATTTTCTAGTAGTTCTGCTGCTTCGACATCTCAAGCTTCCACTTCACGTGCTTCTACATCACAGGGTCAGACTTTTGGATCTGATTCTCAGTCACAACTATTGCAGAGAATTTTAAATAATGTTAACTACACCGCAGATAAGGTATTAAATTTAGAAAATTTTGCAGAGCATATGGATGGATACATGAGGAGACGTAGTGTTTATGAGGAAGAATACAACTTAGCTATGGAGAACCACAGGAGAGGTAACCAAGATGTAGTTTTTTTCCTTAATATCCAAGAAATCCATCTTATAAGCCTGCAACTACTTGGCATAGTGATGAGAGTGATATAGAGGATGAGAATGATTAGACTGGATCTATAGTTTTGTTCGATGTTTAGTTTATGTATTGTTGTGAACTGTTTAGGGTGCATTTATTTTGTACTTTTGTTGTGCTTTGAGTTGTATTTGTTGAGACTGTTAGTTTTTATTGTGTTTTGTTTCGTCAGACACTACTGTGAGATATTTGTATTTTTTTTAGTAGATGTTATGTTTTGTGGTAGCAATTGTATTAATTGTGTTGTTAATTGTAGTTAGTTTGTGTTGAACTTAATTATGGATCTTATGAAGGTTTAAGAATATAGCTATCTTTAACTTAAAAGGTGCATGTTTAAAATATTCAATTTACTACTATATATTTTCTTTATGTTGCAGTTGTGTAAGTTCGTTAGTGTGTTTGTTTGTTTTTATGATATCCTCCACTGCATAGAAGTCTAATGAGTCTCTATATCATAATTAAATTAAAATTTGATCAATTTAATTTTTACTCCTGTCTTTAGTTTTTGTACTAGTATATTTAGGATCTAAAAATTTCTGCTAGCATGTTATTGTTAGTTTTCATTCCTGCAAATATTTATATGTACTGCTAAAATGTTTTACTTTGTTAAAAATTTAAGTTAGGGGGGAGGCGTGATGAAAAAAAAAATTTTTCTAAAGACTTGATATTTATTTGTACTTAAATGTATTTCAAATAAATTGGATTTTGATTTAAAGAAAAATAATCATATATATGAAGTTATATTAGGGAAGAAAAATTTTGAAGATAGAAATGAGTAAGATAATTTAATTAAAATTTATAGTTATGATGAAAAACTTAAAGTTAAAAATTTTTAGTGTGGAGAATGTTAAGTATAGTGTAACTATCTTTAGTAGAAGACATTTTATTTTTGAAACAAAAATATAGAAGATTTAGACTTTTATTTTCAAGTTTTAAATTTCTTTTATTAAAAAAAATTTTCAAAGCAATTATTATATTTTAAGTTAGAGATTTATATCAAGATTTTGCTTTAGGAAAAGAAGAGTGGAATTCAAAATCATTAAAGACTTATTTAGATATAGTAATCCTTACCTTAAAATGAAAAAGAAAAAGAAAAAAAGAAAAAAAAAGAAAAAGAAAATAAAATTGAATAAGGGAGGACAAGCTTGAGGATTAGTGCCTAATCAAAAAATGGTTCTACATCTGATCTTTCTAAAGTATAAGACTTGAGAAACTCTTAAGCTTAAGGATATAATATGGTAAGTAAAATTATACTTAATAAAAATTTTTAAGTGGAGATTATAGAATGTCTAACTCTATATTTGGAGGATCTACAATATTTCTGAACTAGATAGAAACTCATATTTTCATATTTCTTAACATTAAAAATTTTTGAACTCTAAGTTGGTCTAATTTACTAATATTTTTTCTAAATTGAACTACTATATTTCTACATCAACATTTTAGTAACTCCTAAAGAAACTCATATACATCATCTACTTATTTAGTTTTTAAAGATTGAAGAAGAAACATTTTAATTTTGGGGGATTTTGATACACCTAAAATATATATACTTTTTATATATATTTTATGCCTATTTTTGAGATATTGGGCTTTAATGAAAGGTATTTGTGTGTTTTTCTTTCAATTATAATCAAATGGATGAAAAATGGTAAAAGGAGTGAAAAAGGGTCAAATTTGGAGCAGAAATGAAGAAAGTACAAAAATGAACTCAGGCACCTAGGCTGGCTCTTACGAGCCAATTATATAGAGAGAGTTGTTCCTAAGTGTCTCGTACCATGCGCTTAAGCATCAGAAGAAGTTATTTGATGATTAATTGAATTTGGATGAATTTTTTAAGAGGTGTTTGAAGCAACACTTGGTAAAAACGTGGGAAATAGCCCATTGACACAAAAATTCATTCAATTGGCTTTCGAAAGGAGGCAACTTCTAGAAGATTCATTGAATGGAGACACATTTTGAAGAGATACCAAGGCACCTTTTGAATTTTAATAAAAAAAGACTTGGATCAATAAAAGGAGAGGCCAGCCAATCTCAACCAACAGCCATAATCCATCCAAGTAACCCCCGCCGCCC